>VWYH01001909.1:85164-257499 GCA_013399365.1 Pampusana beccarii
AAAAAAAAAAAAAAAAAAAAAAGGCAAAAAATGAGCAGAAAAGGCATCTCCGGACCAGACTGCAAAGTGTGAAGGAAGACCAGGTGATGGGCTGGCATGGTCCTGCCCCATCCCTCCGGCCAGACCTGCACCCCATGGCCCCGCCACGCTGGGGCGGTGGGACCAGCACCGGGGAGAGGAGCCCAGCGCTCCCCAGGCAGCCCCGGGACGCAGCTGCCTCGAGGGTGGGACGTGGCAGCTGCCTAAACCATGAGACAGCAGCGTTGGACGGGAAGCGGAGATGAACGGCGCGTTCAAGAGAAATCAAAAGGGAGAAGCTGGGAGCGTCGGGAATACAGGCTGGAAATTCCCTTTCTTTGGTCGGCATTCACGGAGCAAGCGGGGATCTTCGCGCTCCGATCCGAGAAGAAGAGTCCGCGAGATGTGGCTGTTCGCTGGCCTCGCTCATTTGGGGACACACAGACTGGCGGGTCATCTTTAAGGCTTTCTCACAGCTGGGCATTTCAGTGCAGACACGGATGCTCTGGGAAAGCTGCTGGTCAGACCCTCATCCCCACGGCCTTTCGTAGGACATTCCTGACTGATTTTAGCCCAGCTGAGTAGTGTCTGTTCTACTGCTCATCTTCTCTACAAGACGTCCCTCTGAAAGAGGAGCGAGAGGGACCTCAGTGCAAAGAGGTGCCACACAAACCACAGCAGTTTTGTGCTCTAAAACTCCTTTTCCCTTCTTTACAAAAGAAAAGCATGAGGTCATGCTTATCTCTTCTAAGCAGACATAAGGGAATTGTGAAAAGGTCCTGGAGGACACTCAGCACTTGGGTGATTTAGTGTACAACAAAGTGGATAAGTCATCAGCTTCGGTGAATATACACCTGGAACCAGGGAAACCGAAGACAGACAATTCTGTGGATAGAAAGGGGTCAGTAAAGAGATTCAAGAGCTTGAGTGGATGACAGTGACACTAAATCCTCAGGTCTTTTCGCAGGCCCTGCTCTTATTCCCAAGGATCCTGTTGAACCCATGAGCCTTCAGTAATAGGTTTCATTCTCCTCTGCCAGTATCAAATAACAAACGTCAGATCTCATATGGGAACCACTAACAACACAGAAATAAGATTTATATGGAAAGATGAAGTTCAAAAGAACAGTTACAAAACCCAGAAAGGTTTTGTTTGTACCCAAGCACACACAAATAAGGTCAAAGTCAAAACACTGCTGTTCAGGATTGCGATCGCCACTGCCCGTGACCTTCTCCCACCATCACCACGATTTTGATTGCTGGACACTGGCTACAAATTAATTTGCTGAAACTGAGGAAAATGTTTCCCTGATGTGTAAATAAGAAAAGGCCAAACATGCATTAAGTAATCTCAAACTTCATTTGACCACTTCTCGTTCACACAGACCATATGTTAATACTCCCTCTAGCTCTCCTTTCATCTAGGACAGGAGCTCCAGATCTCCTCCCTGCCTTCCAACCTTGTGAGAAGGATGACAGCGTTATAATTTCAAAATCCTTAACTCCCAGTTGGTGATGCCGGTTTGGTCTTTCTGATGACCACAGAAAAGCCTAAAGCATCCAGATGCGGAAAAAATGGAGGCACAGAGAGGTGAAAAGACTTGGCCATGGCAGGGAGAGGCAAATCCTCAAGGGGTGTAAATCATCACAGCTCTTCTGATGTCTGCAGCCCAGGGAGGCTGGACCAGCATCAAGCGGAGCAGCGAGGAAGAGGAGGGCTGAGCCTCTTCCTGCTTGTCACAACACGGTTCCAGGCAACTCGGACCTCGGCCACCGGCTCATCCTGCTCGGAGAATCTGTCAGCACACCTCAACTCTCCAAAACCAGGGCTTGAGCCAAGGCCCTCAAAAGGGAGCAGAGGAAGGATGGGAGACGGAGTCCAAAAGCGTCTTTCCGCCCTAAAGGTGAGCCCTTTGGAACGGGCTCGAGCCCCACTCGCCTCGCCTCGGGATGGCCTGCCAGCGGCTGTTTGATACGTGGAGTGAATGAAAACGTTACCCCCGCGCGATGATGTTCCAGAACCTTTCAGCACCAACTTGTCTTTTCCTTTATCTTTTTTTTTTTTGTTTGAAACACAGACTCTCGGGAAAGCAACTTAGCAGACCAAGCTGCAAAGCAGAGACAGAATAGAATTGTCTTTTTTTTGGCTTCCAATCCAAGAATGCAAAGCATTGTCTCTCTGGGAGGAGAATTAAGTATGGGCAAGTGTTTTGGCAAGAGAGCCACAGAGGAGAATGGAAGGCGAGGATGAGGCGGGGGAAGAGGAGGGAGAGCTGGGGGTCAGATGGATGGTTTAGGTCTTTTATAAATCTTGGATGGGGAAGAGGCACACAGATGGCTTTGTGTTTTAAAATTATTCTAATAAATCAACTCCATAATCATAATCAAAATGCCCTTGTCTCTCTTTTTCTCCCCGTTCCATGGATCGCAGCTGAGCAACGAGGCTGGAGCGTGCGGCTAGCGAGGGAACGGCAAGTGCTTGAGACAAACCCAGGCTGGGGCGAACGAGCGAGGGGACGCGTGCGACCGAACGTGCAAACCCGCGGGCAGGTGTGACCACAGCCGGGTGCGGGAGCTGTCACAAGTGCCACTATGTCACCCTGCGGGTGGACAAACGCCACGAGCAGGGGAAAGAGCGAGCAAGGGAGGCTTTGCAGCACGCAACGGGCAGGCAATTTTCAGGGTGTGGGTGGGCACATCCCCGCAGGAGCCTGGACCGTTTCTAAGCGCACAGGTACGATGAAGATCCGAGTGGGAAAGCGAGCCTGCAAAGAGAGGAGCTATCCCGACGGTGCGGGAAGCAGTGGGAAAAGGCAGGGTCTCGTCTCTCCCACGCGGGAGCAGACGTGCCGGGGAGGAATGCTGCATCCCCGGTCCAGCGCTCGGTCTTGGCTGCGAGGAAGGTGCAGCCTCTCCTCCTCCAGCAAGAGCCACTGGGCCTGGGCCGCGGGGGGAACAGAGGCTCTCACCGTCTGGGTTTTCCATTTGGAGCTCCACGTGGCACAAAATCCCATCGGTTTCCTTGCCAGAGGGAGCCAGGTGGAGAGAACAATAAAAAGCAGAAGGCGCGGGGCGGGGCGGGATGGTCCAGAGCGGATGCAGAGGATGGAATTAATCAGCTGTCCAGGAGGAATATTAGAGCTCTTCGGCTTGTCGTCAACGCCTTCTCCTCCTTCCCAAAGACAGACACAATGAGAGACCAAGGAACATTTCCTATTGTTACAGGGGATTTGTCCACAAGGTCCAGCCCCATGTGGAAGTCATTACCGGCTGGGAGTGGTAGGTATCTCACACAGAACATGTAGTTAGATGGGATGGGGGAGGGCAATGGGGAAAAAGTTGGAGACCAGAGCTGATGTGACCCTGTCTAATTGATCGAGGTATCTCGAGGGAGACTGTCACCATAGCAGCCCAGCTCCAAGTCCAGGGATGGCTATGGGCTGAGGTACAAAGTGTTTTGCTTAATATCGCCCCTTGGACTGAGCCAAAGTCCTGAGTGCTCCTGCGAGAAGCCATCAAGGGTAGCTCAGCGCCAACAGGGATGGATCATGAATTTCACTGCTGCTACCGAACACGGAAGGGAGGGACAGTTACGTCAAAGTTTTATTTTCCCTGTCTCCAACCCTCCCTAGATAGAAAACCAAAGAGTGGCTGCAGCAACAGCTGCACGAAGCACAAAGTGAAGAGCTGACCACTGCCCACCTGCAAGTCCTCTCGCTCCAGCAGAACTTGGCCTTCAGGATCATCCGTGGAAGAACGTAATTATTCATGGGTGAGAGCCCGGGACTAAACGATCAGACAGTCAACACCTCTGGGCTCCCAGGGGTAGGTAGATCATTTTAGACACATGTTACATCTAAGCTCAGTCGTTTCACGCTAAATCACACTTAAGTCGGCAGCATCTCCAGAAGCGGTGATGGTGTTGTTCCCAGGATAGGCAAAGGTAGGTGGCACCTCAGAAACCACATTCCAACTTATTTGCTGCCATTTCTTGGTCTCCCTCCTCCTCCTAATCTATTGGGTACTGAATAAGAACGAGGCAAATAAATGTAGCCGTAGGTAAAACACAGCCTGGTGTATGACAAAGCTGCCCTTTGCAGGCCCCCCAACTTCACTGGTGCCTTTCTGAGCCGCGAAGGAGCAGAGAAACAAAGTCAGTCATGCCAACCGGGTTAAAAAATAATCATATGAAGCCTAGTTTGGCCATTTGGTCTGATAGAAACCACCTAATTGATTGCAAAGCAAAGTGAGAGTGCTCGTGTCCAGGGGAACAAGCCATAGTCAACAGGCAGCTCGATGTTACCTGGTCGGAGCTGTTACAGAAAATGGGCCCAGAAGACATCTTTGGGGCTGTGTGCTCAATGCCACCTGTCACCGCTGGCATCTTTAATGCAGAAATATTTCTCCAAGGGATCTCAGGCCGCACTGAACGAGCAGCCTTTCCCAGGAAGAAGAGGTACCACTTTTAGCTGGGTGACACTGGAGCCGTCACGCAGCTCCTTTAGATGTTTGCTTCTTTTGAATCAGGCTCTCAAAAACTACACAACATACAGATACACAAATGGGGAGCAATACCAACACTGAAGGTTGTCTAACCATACCCTAACCAGTTGCCTCCCACCTAGCAGGGTTTCTCTTTCACACAGTTGGCTTTTGTCAAGTTTCTGCCACTGGTTGGGGTTATGTGTTGGACAGAGCTGATCTGCAGGCTGCACCTGAGTAGGAAGAGGTGTCCACCTCCAGAAGATGCAAACCCCAATCTCATGTAATTGCCTTCACAAAACTGTAACACCTAGGGGGAAAAGATTTGAGAGAAAGCATGGCAAGCACATAGTCAAGGGGACTGTGGGGACACAGTCAATGGGACAAGCATTGTCTTCTGGGCTTTTCAGATGTTCCAAGAACATCAGCCGCAAGTACCACGCTTGCACACACAAGTATCTCAGGCCAACAGCACCGGGGGAGCAGGAGAGCACTGCTGTGGGGGCAGGCGAGAAACGAGGACTCTCAGTCACCCTCATGTGCTGTACGACACCCAGGAAAACTGCCCCACAAAAACCTCTTCTGCACCAGAGACTAAGCACATTTCTCCAACCTTCTGCCTTTGCTGCATGGCCTTCCTGCTCCAGCACGCCATATTTCTTGCCTGCATCGCGTCTGACACACATGGAAGCCCTTACAAAACTGAGCACGGAGCTACAATGCTGTGCTACTCTTTTTAAAAAAAGTAAAACAAAATAAAATAAACACACTTGTTACATTTCCATGGAAATTATCACTGGGAAGCTCAGGATGCTCAGCTCATTTACATCCAAGAAATTTCTTCTCAACTGAGCAGGATGTCCCTCCCCACAGGACAGCATTCAGCTGGGTACTTTTAACAGCATGAACACTGCGGCTTTATCTCGTACATGGTGACAATGTTCTCCCCTATTTATGTCCCACAACATTTATGCATCATAACACATAGCCCTGATCCTGCAAAATCTCAACTTGGGCACAGCTTTGTGTACGCCTGAGATCTCCCTGGCTTCAATGAGCTATTCAGCAGCAGATTGCAGAAGAGTTTGAAGCTGCACTTATGTTTTATGTATGTAGAAAAACTAATGTGTAGCAACAGGGTTCAAACAGGAGTCCCCAGATTCATCAGATGTTTGACTTACTGGTACATGCAGACTAAAATGGAAACAGAGGATGGGAAACATAATAAAACGTAATAAAAATGTCTTTAAACATTTCAGGTTATTAAAAAAAAAAAACCTCTCTTTGTAAGTGGTCTAAATTTTGAAATCATAAACATGAATTCTCACAAAGTTAGACTTAAAAGTATCCCATATTTAATTTAAAATTACATTCTTCCAATTATACCTACAAAACACACACAACATACACGTATAAATGACGTTATTACACAATAAAATACCTATTTACATTAACTAAATTTAAAATTAAACTCATACTGAAACCTAATGTATTTGTTTGCCACATGTTTTTGGAGGTCATGCTATCCTCATTCTGTAATACCAAACATAAAAATAATAGAATCACAGAACAGTTTGGGTTGAAGGGACCTCCCCAGCTCCCCCAGTGCCCCCCCGGCCATGACAGGGACATCTTCACCAGCTCAGGTTGCTCAGAGCCCCGTCCAGCCTGGCCTGGGATGTCTCCAGGGATGGTTCAGCCACCACCTCTCTGGCCAACCTGGGCCAGCTAGGTATGAACTCATGTAGCTCTTCTCTCTTTAAACCTGTTGGTTTTGTTTTGTTTTTTTCCCCCCTCTTTTTAAACATCAACCGAGCTGGGCAAACAGCAGCGATGCCACGAGGGCTCAGCAGGACCAAGCAGCCCCAGCGCTGCCTCGTTGGCATCAGCATCACCTCCTACAACAGCAAAGGGGCAACGGCCACCATGGGGAAGGGCGGACACCAAGTCCCCATTGTCACCAGCCCACGATGCCGTTGCCTCCCTGGGCTCTTCTTCACACAAAGGCTGCTCGATCAGCCCCTTTGCAGCACCACATCTCCCCCCACACCCCGAGCTCTCCTTCTCCTGCCTCTCTCTCTCTTTTGCTCTCTCACCACAGCTGGTTAAAATTACGCTGGAATTTTGTTTTTCTGTCAAGTGAATTTGGACCTGGTAAATCCCTCCCAGCCATTCCAGTGGCCTCCCAGCGAACATTGAGGCTGTGTGTAACACACATGATTTAAGAAAGGTGCTGCTGGAGCTATTGCCAAGCACATTCACGAGCCAGGGTTTGGGGCAGCCCAGGGGGGTTTGCAGACACCCGGGGAGGGACGGTGGGATTTCCCACATGAGGAATGAGTGGAAACAGAAGTCTGAAGGCACATCATGTCAGCTGGAGCAGCTCACCTTGCAAGGACAACACACACACCAAAAAAAATCAAAACAAAAAACATCCCGGGCTTGGAGAAATCCCAACCCTTTTGTCTTGCGAGACCACAGGCCATGGAAACCCTCCGGTGAGCCAAGCCAACGGGGAGCTGTGGTACAGAAGGAGAAGGACACGTTCTTGGCTGACCCAAGGAAGCTCAGGGCTTGCAAAAACATATAATAATAAATGGAGGTTACGAGCGTGCACCTGCACGCATGTGCTTGTGCCCAGCTCAGTGCAGGGGTTTGTGCCCAGGGGGTCACCAGTTCTGGGTGGCAGAGAACAGGGCAGGGAAGGTCCAAGGGCAGCAGCCAGGGGATGTCCCCAAGCCCGAGAAACCCCACCATTCACCTGGGGAATGTAAATGATCCCGAAACTGGTGCTGTCCCCGACAGCAAAAGGCTTGGGCCACTCCCAAACCAACTACAGCATCTCCCAATGGACCAGGCTGCAGTTACGAGCAGGACTGGTTAGGAACACGAG
The DNA here is from genome assembly GCA_013399365.1 of Pampusana beccarii. Lineage (NCBI taxonomy): Eukaryota > Metazoa > Chordata > Aves > Columbiformes > Columbidae > Pampusana > Pampusana beccarii. The sequence goes on from VWYH01001909.1 coordinate 92,558, forward strand.
GTCAAAAAAGTCCTTCTGCTTAAAAATGACAAGTCCAGAAACAGGCGTACAGGTCAAAGAAATTTTGGCTTAGGGCAAACAAAGTGAAGCAATCCCTTTGATAGTGTTGAAACTGCCCCACTATGACATTTGGGGGATGGAACAATGCAATTTTAGCTTTCAAAGTGACTTTTTTAAAGACAATCACTTATGGTTAAAAATATTAAGTTTTTAAAAGGTCAGGAAAAGAAAAAAAATGTTTCACTTTCATACAACAAAGCCTTCTAAATTAACCCTAAGCAGGTTTTATGAGGGGGCACAGAGGGGAGGTATGGAGCCGTAAAGAGATTTTATTTAGTGAAATATTCCAAGCTATTATAGGATGGAAAGAAGGGGAACTGTTCCCTTTTGTCGTAATTAAATACATGCATATTGTGTATATATGCACACACACCTCTTTTCCCTTCAGACCGAATATCCAGGCCTTCTCTGGGCTTAATTAATATGTTTGCCCCGGCCACGTAGACGTGATCCCTGTCCTGGACAATTCCCGATCCCAAAAGAGCAAACCAAAGGATGAATTAGGATCTAAGGGGCGAAGCAACAGCTTTAACTCCCACCATGGGTCAGCAGCAAACCTGCAACCAGAAAGCACGGAGCTCTGGGTATTGCTTCCCGCGTTATGGACTTGGCTGAGCATGTGAAGGAAAAGTTATTTATAAGGTGATGACTGAGCAGTCGAAGAGCTGTCTACATGGGCTGGGTTGGATGTGAGCACGAAAGAGAGGAGGGAGACGGTGCGTGCACGCGTGTGTGCGTGCACATCGGCACATCGCTGCCCACCTCCGGGATGGGGCCGGCAACCAGCGCCGAAATTACCGAGAGGAAGCGTAAAGAAAAGACATAAAATCAAAGACTGAATCTTGGTACCAGTCCCTATTTCTCCCCGCCCACCCCAAACACAGCAATGAAAATGGTAAATTAATTTCAAGGCTTCCCCCCCCTGCCCCCAGTCTAGTGTATGCTTCAGATGATATGCAAAGTTTTTATATATAATTTAGATTTATGGCTTTTTTGTTTTGCAGTTAAATGCTGGGTTACGAAAGAAAAGGAAGTCATGTGTTGGTCATAAACAGAAAGCACGCACACAGAAAATCATTGATTTTGCAAACCTGATGCCTGCATTTTTATATCTATATATCTATACACACAAAACAAACATATAGAACTAAGCCCTGTGCTTCTACATCATGTTTATACTCTATATCTATGCATACTTACAGAGAATCCACTTACTGACTTTTTTGGTGCTTGAAAACATGCCAGTAAAAAGCCAAAATGTCATTAAACACAGTGGATGTCGTCACTGTTTTCGCTTTTCAGGTTGGTTTCCCTGGTGTACAAAGGTCAGCTCCAGCATAAATCATTACTGCCTATTGGACTCATAATAACATATCCAAATAATAACCAACACATGCTGGATGCTTTATGGATTAATAATTCCTATCCCAAAGAACTGGCGACTTAAACAGTTTAGAGGTAGCGAAACTGGGAGAAAAGTCTCTTTGCCCAGGTTGTGAGCAAGGGACAGAATGGGGCAGGACAGAAGGTTTCCTGGACGGAACCGCCGCTGCCAGCATCTCCATACCCCCCTTGCCGGACCCAGAGTGCCTGGGGTGGGCTCATGGTGGCCAAACCTCCATGAAAACCCAGCAAACCACGGGATGCTGCGGCTCAGCTCGGAGCTGTGGTGCTTGGGGAGCGGGCGCAGCGGTGTGAGCTCGGACGGATGGGACAGGGCTGGGTTTTCACCTGTCCCTGCTCTGGCTGGACACGTGGCCGTGACCCCCCCAGCCTCCGTGACACCCCACGTCCCTCCCACACGTCACGAGCACAAACCCCGATCCTTCCTACGAGCCCATCCTCAGCCTCTGCTGGCTCCGTCCCTGACATGTAAATAATGACATACCATTTCCATGGCTTTCCAGCCTATTACGCTGCTCTTTGGACCTTGCCTCCCATCAGAACAGCAAACCTGTGTCCCTGCCTGACCCTCCTGGTGCAGCCAAAGCAAACCAACGTGCTATATTTGTTTTTCAAGCCCGGGCCAGGACCGATTCCCGTAAGGCTCAGCCTGGCTTAATGGAGCTGTGTCTGTGCTGTGCCTCTAAGCCTGCGCTTGGCCGCGGGGCCAGAGCTGCTTTTTCGCCTGCCTCGGTGTTTGCTGAAGGTAACTCCGAAGTGAGACGCAGCAGCAGAAAGCGACGATGGGGCAGAGGAGGGAGGAAGGAGAAAAGAAGGGAGACAAGGGAAAACGAGGAGGAGGGGCAGCCCGAGGGTGCTCCCAACCTTCCCGACGTACCGCAGCTGTCTGCAGACAAGCTTGGCTGGACGGCAGGTTTGCAGCGAGAGGACAGCCGGGGTGCGAGCCGGGGCCGGGACCTGCTCGCCACGCTGCTGTCACACTCCAGCCTCTTGCTCAACCGCGGCGGCAGCCGGGATGTTTTTCTTGGAGGAGGTGGCTGCCGCAGTTGTCTGGGGACAGGCTGCCGGTGGCAGGAGGGCCACGGAGAACGGTCCTGTGCTGTGACTTGTGCCCCATTGTGACATCTCTCTATGTCACAACAGCCCTCGGCTCCCTTGTGCAAACGGGGCTGTCCCCAGACCTGCCACCAGCTGCCGCGGCACAGCACGGCGCGGCACGTGCCGAAGTCATCTTGGGGCTTTGTCATGTGTCCCTGTTGGCTTTTTCCCGACAGGTCACACTCCTGGGCTGTGGCGACCTGACCTCAGCCCAAAAGGAGCATCCTCGGGACTGCACACAAAGTGAAAGATCCAAAAATCACTTCTGGGACTTTTGTCAGGCAGACGGGTAACACACACCTCCCCTGAACAGATCACTTATTTCAATCATTCCGAAGAGCGCTGAAAGCAATCTTGCCTTAAGATAGACAGACCAGATCCTGAGCTGGTTTTCATCATAACGTAGCCCTGTCCTCCACGTCTTGTGAGGCCTCTTTCCACCCTGCACGGGTACCTGCTTTACTGCAGAGGTATTTGGTCTGCAGCACAAAAAGAGTCCTGGACACCACCAGAGAGTCACGTGCAGAACCCCACATACAGACCCCAAAAATATCAGGGCATGGAGAGATTTATTTTTCCAGGAGACACCTTATCCCAGCAGGATTTCCCCACTGCCAGCACTCAGCAGAGGAACAAGCAGGTTTGTCAAACCAATGACATTTGCTGCTCCTTGAGTGCATGCTCATGGCCTGCACTTAGTAGGCAATCAGCTACTAATTACAGAGATTCATAGCAAGTCCTGCTAATTGCATCAGCGAGGTGCAACTGTCCCCCTGCAGCGGTGTCTGTGTGGACAGCCAGGCTCTTTGCCCGGCAGCCTGTGCACCAGGAGCCTGCACAGCAGAGCAGAGCGATGAGGATACAGGAGGCTCAGCACACAAAACCTGAGCGGTTCGACTGCTGCCGGACAGAAAAAGCTTTGGAGAGGATGAGGAAAGCACGGATCCTGGACCCAGGTCTTCTGCTTAGTGCTGAACAGTGTCCAGAGCAAAGCAGGAGAAAGGAGACAGACCGAATCTGCAAAGCTTGGCTTTAAGAGCCAGAGCAGAAGCTGAGCTCACTCAAAGTTTGGATGTATTCAGACTGGGAAAGGATTCAACTCCTTAAGATGAGAATGGCCATGCAGTTTGGACCCAGAACTAAACTTCTACAAGTTTGCACTGTTTCCATTTCTTTTTTTTTTCTGGGACTCGTAATCACTGGAGGAAGCACCCATTGCCGGCAGTGGGACCCCCGGGCAGCTGCACCCTCCACACCCGCACTGCAGCCCACCTGAAATGCAGCCGCTTCAACACATGGGGGAAGCAGACGAGCTTCACATCCAGGACATGGGAGAATAACCAAATGCCATTCATTGCCCTGTGACCAGCGTTACTCTGCATTCTCCAAACAAGCAACCTCTGAGCCCGGTAAACCTCATTGAGTCCGGTTATAATGAGGATGAGACACATATTCCTCTGAGTGCCCTCAAAACCAGCAAACACGCTACTCAGAAAAGCACTAAAGAAACACATGCAGGAGGCCTGGGTGCCCCTGCACATCCCAGCCCCATCGCTTAGTGGGAGGGGAGACGAACAATCCAAGGCCATCTCTGATCACAGTGTGGAGATCTGGGGGATTCCTGCTCGTTCTCACCAGGCTGGCACAGTGGGCAGAGGTTTGATGAGATCTTCCATCCCTGGGCAGCACGGGCAGGAGGGGGAAGAGGCAGCTGAACTTTTAATGGCAAATGTAAAACGTTTCTACTAAAACAGAACCTCTGCCCAGAGGGTATCGGATGACTTAGTTGCACATAAGAAGCCCTCTCCCTCCAGGAAGCAGATCAAAACTCACTGTTTGTGCAGAGGTGGTAATTAAGAGCATCGAATCAAACTCCTGACCACGGCCACAGCCGCCCGTGGGCTGCGGCTCCAAGGGAACCAGGGTGCCCACAGCAGCACCTCAGAAATGCCACCTCGGGCCAAGAACTCCCCTTGAACCCCCACCAGTGCCCAGCGAGCACATGGGCATCTCCCACAGCCTCACCATAGACACAGGACATCAACCTCCAGCCGGGACGTTCTGGCATCTTTCCCCAGTGTGACATTCGGCAAGCTAAAATTACATCCCTGTCACCTCCACCCTTGCTGGTCCTGCTATGGGGACAGTGCCTGGGTAGAGGTGGCAGACCCCCCAAGCCCCTCGGGGCCCACGGGATGGTCAGAAGCAGCCGATGCTGCGCGGCTGCCCGGGCAGGGCCAGGCACGTATGGTGTATGGTAGGGCCAGGGCTGCCTGCGAGCAGAGCGACCCAGACGGGGCCCCCTCGGCTTCCCGGCCAAGGCAGGACGGAGCAGCCCAGCTGCTGGGGTTTGGCTTCTCCTTGCATGGCAGCTGGGGGGGGAAAGCCAAGCGCGGGGAGAGAGTACGTGCACGGGGGGCTGCAAACGCCCTCCCCTCCCGCCCTGCCCCGGCTAGGAAATAAAAACTAAAACTAAAAAAATAATAATAAGGAATTAATAATTAGAAGGTGAAATCAGGACATAAAAAGAAGCAGAAAAATCATCTCAACGGGTGCTTTTTCTTTTTAAAGGTTTCACCAAGATTTTTGCTTTTCCCCAGGGTGTCCTTTGCAAATCAGGCCTCACTGCAAAGGCTATTGGATATGACTCTGACGTCAGCAGGGAAAAGGTCCCCAGACTCTCATTAGAAAGGGGAAGAAAAAAAAAACCCTATTTTTTTTTTTTCTCCCTGACCAATTTAACCTTTTCAGAACAATAAACAGGCTGATTACAGGACTAAACCAAACAAGCAAAAAGTCCGTGGGCTCCCTGCTTCCCGAGTACGAGGGAAGGCGTGTGGTGCGCAAATGCCAAGGGCTTGAGCTGGCACCGTGGCCAGGCAGCCCCCGTGTCCCCATCCTGCCCAGCTCAGCACCGTGCCCATGCCCAGGGTTGTTTTGAACCCTTTGCTAAACTAACTTTGCTAAACTGAAGCTTATTTCAGTACCTGAGCCTGGGCGCTGGCATCAAGAAGGGGTCCTGTGATGATGTGGGATACAGGGGAGGCTGCTCTGCCTCTCCCCAGCACCTCTCCCCAAATGTGCAGTGCCAAACCGATTTACGGGAACCCTGTCTTGCGGAAGGGGGTTGACGGGTGAAATGCTGCAGTACTGGGTCCCCAGGACCTCCCCCAAATGCCCCTTGCAGACCTCCCGCCCATTTTGGAGGATGCTTGGATGTCGAGTTTCGCACGATCCTTGCACATGGGTGCCATATACGAGTAGCATATGGTTACCAGCAGCTACACATGCTGGAAAGGAAGCAGGTCCTCATTGCAAAAGTAAAACATCAGTGTTTGGAGCCCTTCGTTGCCATTTCAGGGAACACCAGAGGTGTGAAATAGGCCCTAAGGGGCCAGGCTTGATCAAGAAGGGTCCCAGCCATAGCAATTGTGCCCAAGTCTCTGGAAAATAAGAAATTTAACTTTTACGATGGGGAAGGCTCACACCTAAAGGAAACAGGCTTTTCCGAATTATAAAAATGAGGCTCGTCAGTGTGCAGCGCAAGGGGTCAGCGCTGATGGAGCCTGGCCTGCGATACTAGGGATGGGCAGCGACCCAAAGGGAACATCTGCTCATCGCATGGTATTTTGGGCCCGGTTTCCCCAGCCTGGGATGGGCAGGTCTCGGCGAGCAGATCTGGCAGGGCCGTCCATGAGAACTGGGCTGCTGCCCTCCCGCAGGAAGAGAAGGACAAACCGCTCAGAGGTGGGGAAAAAAGACGCCGCGAGTGGCAGATCCAGCTGACGGAGGACGGAGGACCGAAGGGCTGGGCGGCTTCTCCAGCCTCCCTGCTCCATCACCCCACACCCACAGGACCCCATCTCTTTCTGGGTGCTCTTCCTCTCCAAGCAGCCCCTTTCCTCTTGGCCCTGCACCACTTCCCATGCTGTCCACACAATGAGAAGATAACTCCCCACCTGACATGGTTGGACTCTGCTTTAAACCCTGCCCTGCACGCCCCGAAACCACAGCACACCCATCCCACACGCTCTCCCATCTCATTCGAGGACTTTCTCCTCTGCCCTCGTCACACCACAAGGACGCACAGCGCTTCTCCCTCCTGCCAACGCCAGAACCGCACGGGTGCTAGATACCAGTTGCCCCAACTCAGCTGTACTGGCGAGTAAGAAGACGAGATGTTTGGCCAGATCTCCACCCAGCCACGTCCCTCCAGGATGGAGAGGGAGGAAGCAAAGCGGCCGCCTGGCCCCCGAGCTTGGCTTCCCTGCGCAGGGGCGTGTGTGCAAACAGGGCTCTTCCCTCTCGCTTTTCCTTTCCATTTTGCATTTCGCCATCCAGGGCGGTGAGCACGAAGCCCATAAGCCCAGAAAGCTGGGATTGCTTTCCCATCGCTCCCCCGTCGTTAGCAGCGTCATGTCTGTCCTGCGGTGCTGCCACCCACGCTCAGGCTGAAGCCCCAGCCCTTCCCTGAGGTTTGAAGGGGCTGTGCTGGGCTGCATGAGCTTTCGGATGGGCTGCAGGGACCTTTCTGGGGCAGACACATGATAATTCCTTTGCAACAGGGCTAACAACTCTACAGGTCGTGTCCTGGACATTTTCTCAGCTGCCACTGAACGCAGGGGGAGGCGACGTTCACCAGCAGTAAATGGGTAAAGTGGTGCTGTTATCTTTAGGATTTAGGATGCAATCTCCTTCAAGTGCCTTCTCCTGCTCCAGTCCCTACTGGCCAAGCTATGGGTCAGGACCTCCTCAAACCCCACAGGTTCGTCAAAGAGCATCAAAAGGTGCCAAATCTTGTCAAAGGAGAGGGGACAGAAAACAATGGAGGGGTTCCCGGTTCCTATCACTCGCCTGATCTCCAGCCTGCACCTTTGCAGACATCCACCTCAGCTTCCCCTGAGCTCGGTTCTCCCCTTCCACTTCCCCACCCTGGCTAAGCCCCCAGCCCAGCAAGGCCAGCACAATTCAGACATCACCTTAATTTTACCCCAACAAGGCTCACAAGCGGATTCCCAGCCACCAGCACCGAAAGCAGCTTCGTGATGCAGGGGATAATCCTGGGGGGGTGACGATAAAGATCTCCTCGTCCCCATGGAAATCGAACCATGGTCCTCACATACCTCCGCTAATTCAATTTTACACTGTGCGAATAGACCTGCCAAACCTTTATTATTCTTTCTTCTTGAGAAGTTTGTGGCAGAGGGTACAGCAGGCGGAGGGGAGGGTGGGGAGCAGGCCCCCCCCGCCTCTCAAGCCCGAGCTCTGCAATAAATGGTCATGCTTGGTGCTCTTCAGGTGTGTTTCATTATTCTCCTTTCAAAACACGGGGTTGAGGGTGGAAGGGAAAAGAAGTCTGAGGTAAATATGTAATTGCTTAGAAATACATGGGGCAGCAGACTGGATTCTGGATTTAGATGAGTGTAAGGGAGAAAAGCACCTGGAGAACATCCCCTGCAGTTCTGCTAACGTAGCTCAGCCTGGCCTGGACCACAGCTTAAGCCACTCTTAGTCTCCACTCCTGAGGTGCCCCAGTCAGGACTCTGAGTCCCTCCAACAGGTCTAAGCCATCTCCCACACCAGAAAATCCCCCCCAGCCCTGCCAGCACTCATCCAGGGTTGCACATCAGCATTGTCACCCCAAGCCCTTCCAACTCAAGCCAGGGCAGTGGGGACACTTGGGGCTTTAACACACACTGCTGCTGTGAGCGCTGGTTCTGTGCTGGGGACCTGGATCGGTGCGCAATGCTCAGGAGCAATAGAAATGGTGCAAAACGTCCTTACGATGTTCTATAGCAACTTGTGATTCGCAATAGCATCTGCAGCTAAATCGCTCTGTAAAACCCCAGTCGATCACGCAACATCTTGCACAACGCAGGGACTGGTCACAATTGCAATGCACGGATGCAAGAAAAGCAAAGAGGTGCCTCTAAACAGGGGGTTGTCTTTTAATGCCCAGCTGACACTGGAAAGCAGACGGGAGGTGGCCTGTGGAGCCATCAGAACTGGAAATCTGAGCCTCTAATTGCAGCTTTCCCCCTCACAAGCACCCCAGACGTGGTCTCCTGCATGTGGTTCAGGATGCAAAAGGCAGGTCATCGTCTAGAACATAGGTCAGATACTCAGTTTCCAAAGGGAATCTGATTTCAGAACTCTATCCCAAATGGAACATGGATTAATGAGTTCTGTTGGTCACCAAATGCAACTGTTCAACCAGAGCTGGAAAAAAACATGAACCAAGACACAAATTACAAGCTACTTTGATGAACCTACTAGTGAGGGCGTAATAATCTCGAGTTCCCAATCAGAGATGAGAGGCAGGACGGGGATGAAATCAGGAAACTAATATAGAAATACAGTTGTTAGATAAAAACACACAGAAAATATGGAATTCAGTATTGTTTGCAATACGACATGGAAAACCTGATAAGGTCTAACATGCACAACAAGGCTAAACATGAGGGTATTTTTAATTTAACTATTTTACGTGTTACTGAAGCTTTGATATATTTTATACCTCCAAACAGCAGGACCTACGCTAAGTAGTTGTAATATTTGCAGCCAAACTGGCTACTTGAAATGCAAAATAATAACGTGTTCAAGTCTGATTTAACTTTCACATTCAATAACTCAGGCTTATTCCCTTCTCTCTGCCCTTTTTCTCTAATTTTGTTGTGAGATTACCCATTAGTTTCCTTTCAAACCTTAAATTACTCTTATGCATTCTCTACATTAGTTCCACACTGAAGCTATTTGTTTGGGATTAGTTATACTTACCTAACTCAAGGGGTGCTGGGAGGATTACTGGGAATTTGCAAAGGGCTCTGACAGTGGAAAGCACTATCTAAATGCTAAGTATTACGAAATCAGATGAGCTATTTACTGATCCCGACAGGTAATACCCCCCCTACTCCAAACTGGATGCAGAAATTGAAAGAGCAGAATCCTTTTCTTGGAGAGACAAATAGCGGCAGAAGGCCAAGCCAAGGTCCACAAATAAAAGAAATCCTGTAACATCACTTAAGGTCAAAAAAGGACTGGGTTTATTCCTGGGATGAACAAGCACCGAGCAAGTGGCAGGACCCAGAGCATGGGCAGGGAGGGTTCAGGACAGAAAAAAAATAAAATAAATATCACACCTTGTAGGATATCTCCAGCCTTTTCCTCATCATCCATCACACAAACCAACCACCCAAACAACTTGCAGCCTGGCTCTCAGACAGAGACGTAGCACGAGCTCCTCTTCTTCACAAAGATGAGTTTTACTGACACAACGTGACCTTTTTCTGGGCAATGGTGTTCAATTGTTCCATCTTACAGCAGCATCTCAATGTCCCAAGGGAGATCAGGGTCTTTCTGGGAGAGATCTTAGGTACATATGAGCAGACAACTCTTGCTTCAAATACTGTCACCATCATAGTCTCACATCAGTTCTGTATAGACACAAATGGTAAAAACCCCTCCAAATCAACCCACGTCTGCACGGATTCCCCATGGTTGTATTTACTGAGGTGGGTGGGTTAAGGCTCCTAACATACATCTCACTAAATATTTATCCGAAGTGGAATTCAGCAGGGAAAAGGGAGCACAAGCACTAAAAGTGCATCCTCACAAACACAGCCTCCACCCCAGGGCTGGACATCACCACGCGGATGGGAAACCCTTGTTCACAACCAACAGAAAGAGAGGAGACAGCATCCTCCAGCCCCTGCACCTCGCCCACCAGGGACCAACTTGCCTATATTGTACTTTTCCCCAGCCAAAACTATTCCGTGAATTTGACCTTAACTTTCTTAATAGTTTGGGGGTGATGAACATGGTATTCTTGACGTCACTAGTGTTTTTGAAAAAAAACAAATGAAAAAAGAAATAAATAAGCAAAACACCCAGTCGCAGACTGCGCTGGGTTTCACTGTGGTTGACATTTACAGCCTACAGTGGCTGTGGTGAGGATGACAAACTGGGGTGGCCGGTGGTACTGCTGGAAAAGCTGGTCTGGGTGCTGTGGGCAGGGCCGTGCGATGGGACGGGTGGGCACCCACCCTGCGGACGCCCCTCCAGCATCACCGCGAACACCAACAGGTTCTTCTCCTGGCAGGGGCACCTCTGCTCTCTGGGTCATCACAGCAGTGGAACGTGCCTGCCTAGAGGTTCTTGTGGAAAGGCACGAGGTTAATTTGTGGGGGTAATGGCTCATTTCAGCCTTTAATTCCTTCTGGCAGAGCTAAAGTCCTGCTTGATTGGTCTGTTCGACTCCTCACCCAGCCCCAGGCAGGTCCCTCCATCCCCTCGGACCACGGACAAGGACCTGTCCCAGCACACACCATGCCCAGTGCAACGGGACCAGCAGCCCCAACACACCCGTGAAACTGGGTGGAGGATGCTTGGGCATTGTTCTCTTAATTATTCACAAATCAAGACAAGCTGCCTAATTAGGAAAAGAAAAAACTCTCGCTTGAGATCAGCTGCTCAAGACATGTTTTGCTGATTGCTCCTAAGACCAGAGAGAAGGGGGACGCGCCTCGCTTTCTCTGCCAGCTTTATGAACACACACGACAGCGTTTGTGAGATAATTTGGTGGTCACAGAGGACTGGGTTTTATTCCTGAATTGAAAACTGGCTATTAAACATCATTTGAAGAACAAAATAAAAATAAAACAGCAATTTCTTATTTTATTCTCTCCCTATCATCATCATTAACCTTCTATCTGCATAATATCCCTCTGCCAAGGATCTTCAACTGAGTAATAAAATTTTAGTACTTAAACCTTGTCAGTGCTCTGGAAGGGAGCATTCTTCTCATTTCAGAGACAGGGAAACCAAGGCACAAAGAACCGAAACGACCTGCTCAAAGTCACACTGAAAATTATTAGCTGAGGCAGGAATAGATCCCCCAAGCCCCAAACCCCAGGAGGCAGCGTGCCCACAGGTACGCTGGTCTGACAGGCCAATTAGCTTTTATGGAAACGTTTAAGGAAACATTTCCTTTCACAGGCTCTGCCTGCTAATTTACTCCCAAGCTTTGTCACCCGTGAGCAAGAGCGTCTCGGTTCCAGGCTGTCATGGAGCAACTCAGCCCCTTCCCTTGCTTGAGACAAATACGCTTTCAGCAAGTAAAGATCTGACAACACAGAGCACCTCGCTACACGCTGGTTAAAAAAAAAGGGCTGGAAGAGGTTTTTCTGTGGGTCCCTGCCTACTAATTAAGTCTGATTGCAGAGACTTCGTTAAAAAAAAAAAGGGCTGGAAGAGGTTTTTCTGTGGGTCCCTGCCTACTAATTAAGTCTGATTGCGGAGACTTCGTTAAAAAAAAGGGGCTTTGCATGGAGACACAGGCATGGGGACCACCGGGCTGTGGGCACGGATGCGCACTCTGCTTTCCAGCACGGTGCTGTTAGGGGCAAAGCTGATTTTGCACCTAAATCCTCAATGTCACTACCTATGTCCTGCCCTTGAAGGAGCCAGGAGAGAAAGGCAAGCAGGGGCAGAGAAGGGCAGAAAGGATGGGAGCAGGCAAGCACAGGGCAGGAGAAATCAGACCCTTGTTTGCTTTCCATCTCCCTCTCTCTGCTGGGAAACAGTTAATAGGTTGCAAGGTTTCCACCCTTCCAGGACGGAGCCTTTTCCTCCCCTTTCGAGTGCCCCCTGCCTTCCTCCTCCAGCGACTGGGAAGCTGTGACTGCTCTCCACCGCTGACACCTCGGCTGCTCTGGAAACCCATGAACTGCTTGAGAAAGGTCAGCTGGCAGCCGCTGCATCCCTTCTCCTGCCTTCCCAGCCCCGATGGCCTCGGGCAGTGCAGGAGCCCCCTCTGTAGGCAAAGACTCACATTTTACCAGCCGGCCTCTGCTTCTGGACATGGTTTTTTGGCAACGCACCTTCATGCACCCCAACCCAAGCCCCCGCTGCAGGGATAGAGGGAGAGCGGGATGCAGGGCTCCGCGCCAGCCGGGGCTCGGGTCTCTGCTCCACCGCTCGTTAATAGACGGCCCCGTTAAACACGACGAAAATCGAGGCTGGGCATGCAGGAGGACGGCAGATTTGCCATCCAAATAGGCCACGCCTTGCCAGTCCGCTGCTGGCAAAATAAAACAAGCATGCCTCTGTACGGCTCTGGGCTCCGGTACATCTCCAAGGGCCAGAGCTGCCCTCTCTCCAACCTCTCCAAAGCTGTCACCTACTTTTCTCTGGTCTCTTGCCAAACCCGAGCTCCCCGGTGCTGCATAAGCACTTTCCCAGCCCGTGTTATGGGGGTTTTGGTGCAATCCCTTGTGGTACGACAAGAGGAAACCATCCACCCACGGTGCTCCTTCCCCATCCTCTCTCCAGCACATCATCCAGGTGAGGCTCTCCAGCATTGCCACAGCTCCCCCAAACCACAGCCTTAAACCCAGCTCTTGTTCAAAATGACCCCATTTAGTCCCTTAAAAATGCTGCAAAATTCCACCCCCCTCCACCAAGGAACTTCCTGGGGCCAGCAGTGAGTTAAGGGCAGATGAACAGCAGACTGGGAGTAGCTAAGGCAAAATTCCTGCCTGGATGCAAACAAGCTCTATCCTTCCCAAAAGAGGAGGCTTTCTTGGGGTGGGAGGTTCGCAGCTGAGTCAAGGGCTTCTGGCAGTTGTTATCAGCCCCTATTCCTACGAAACAGTTCAACCACAGCTTTTAAGAAAACGTGAAAAATTCAGCCGTGTTTACTGCTCTCTGTCCTCACCAGTTAGCATCTCCTCCTCGGAGATGCTCAGCCTGTGCTCACTACATCCTTCTTCAGCCCTTCCGCACCCCTCCCGCTCAGCCACACACCCAGTGTGTTTGCCAGCAGCCTCGTAAGGATTTGCTAACCCAGAGCAAGAACCCCCAGTTTTAGTTGGGAGAAACATCTCTTTCTTCATACAAAGCCCCAAGACGCGCTGTCACTCCCGCAGATACGTGCCCTATGACAATAGTGGGGGACAAAATTAGAAAGGAAAATGATGAAGATCCAAAGCCAGTTTGTAGGTACCCTGAAATAATTTGATTTCTTTAGTGTCCCGGGAGCACTCCTGTCCAAGATGTAACATTCTTCATTTTCATTTGGAGAAATTCAGCATGTAACAAAAATATCTCAGGCTCAGTAATGAGGCAAGAAATGGTGCTTAGGTAGCTGAGCAAGTAACATCACTCAACTTCCCTGTCCTTGTGGTCGAAGAAAAATGACTGGAGAATAAATTAATCCTAATAAATGTAGGATTCTGATCAGGCATACATAACCAGCAATGTGTCTGCAGGATGAGCAATTGATGAAGTCATTGCTTCAAAGGTGCCTTGATACAATTAGCCACTTGTAAAATGCAGCAGAGGAGAAAATCCTGCTCCTTTTGTTAAGGAGCATGAAAATGCTCCATGCATGGGAGTGATTTATGGATTACAGTGCAGCAAAATTAGAGCGTGCTGCAATTGAGGCTGTTCTCCTCAAGATGAAAGGCCGGGGGGAGATGAGTAAAAGGATGGACAGGATGCAGAAGAACCAGATGAAGGCAAAACGCCAACGTCACATTTCTGTGCTGTTGGTTTTCACCCGGGATTATTTCCCCTTTGCACAAATCATTGTGGGGGGGCGGGGGTAAAGTGGGCTTCACATGTAAAAGTGGTGCCACTGAAGATGAATCAAGTCATTAATCACCAGCATGAGTATCTGTTAATTAGAGCTGCTGGGAGTCACCGGAGCAAAAGTCAAAGGCTCTAACAGGATTATGGACAGAGCTGGACCATTTTATGACTAATATTAGCAGATAAAGGGAATCACGTGCTCGAGGAGGGCGGCTGATGAACATGGGGGCAGGGAGGAAGGCATTTCCCATCCCCAGCCCCGCTGCCCGGCTTCGGTGTCCACCGCACCCACTGCTCACCGCAATACACACAGAGAGGGCAGGGGTCACCGCAGCACTGCTTGCGGGGTACCCCAGGGGACAGGGCCCTCCCCGCAGCACCCAGGGCGCGGGATCAGCCGGTCGACCCGGCCGTGCCGAAGTGCGGTCGGTCCCGGTGCAGCCCCGTGTGCTCCTCACCACCGCGCCAGCTGTTTGCAGCTGGAGGAGGCAGGCAGATGCCGAGCAGCCGACCCTCGCGCCGCACAGCTGGGGCGAGCGGGGAGCGCCTGTCCAGCTACCCTCATGTCCACTGCCCACCTCTCGCCTTGTGCGGACGAACCGGGCGGCTTTCCCGTGTCCCCCCCATCGCAGGCATCTCTCCAGCTCACACGCTCCCTTCTCCAGCCCCGTTCCCAACAAGCCCCGACATGTCTCTCCGCAGCCACGGCTTCCAGGACAGGAGGGAGCAGAGAGGCCAGGAGCTGGGGCCAGGCAGAGCAGGAGCCAGCAGTCCTCTCAGCCCCCCCGGGAGGGAACACACAGCCTCTCACTAGGTCGAGGGGCCCCAGCGCCCAATTTCCAGCAGCTATTGCTGCTTCTCTCAGCTCATTCCATAAGGACTGGAAAAGGTCTGGGAGATTTCAAAGAAAGGTCTTCAGCTTAAATAAGGTCTCATGCCTTCGTCCCCAGAAAGCAGGGTGCTGAGACAGAGCTGCGCTGCTGGACACCAACCTGGGGGCACCTGGCAGAAGAAGCCATTCCCCAGCTGCTAGAGCAGACCTAATGGCTTCTTGTAGCTATTGCTCCTGCTCGCCTGGGCCCCAGCAGGATGGGCACATTCGCCTGGCTTTGACACTCTCTCCATCGACCAACACGACACTGAGGTTGTCTAGAGGAACTGGATATTTCAGATCTGAAAATAATCTGAAGTGTGGACTTTTGAGCCTTGAGAGAAGACACCACAGTAAGTGTTAACTTTACATGAATTTACACTCCTTGCTCTTAACTGGCTCTTCTGGATTTAGAGTCCACACACTGTTTTTGACCATCACTGCCGAGTGCCTCAATTCCCCAGGCTGCACAATGAAGCTGGTGAGACTTATCAGTTTCCACAGATGATGGCACAGGATAAAGGAAAGCCAAATATTCTCTGAGGTTGCGCACAAGCTCTCCCAGCACAGCCACACTGCACAGTGGGGTCCCCCAGCCACACCTCAGCACTCCTGACCTCACCCTGGGCATGTGTTCAGGGCCAGCACCAGGGAAACGAGCCTCATTAAAGCCAGCTAATTGACCTAGCTGCACAGGACCAGAGGGCTCTCTGGAGCTGAAATTCAGGTCTTCTCAGTGGAATAATGCCCATATTGGTGAGGCCAGAGAACCACAGCCCAGCCAAGGATGGCAGAACGACTGTAGAAGTTGGTTGTTATACAGGAAGAGGCACTGTCAGGCTCTGAGCTCCAGGAAGGTATTTCCTACCCTGGTGTCACCCTGTTTCATCAGAGTGAGTCATCAGGCCACCAGGAAAGACCTCAGGACTCGGCCTCTGCAGTCGTGATCAAAAACTTCCTTTATTAAATTAATGACCATCCCCTATCTGTCATCTCGGTGCTAATGAAAAGAAACGGGGGCTGGAGGAGCGCTGCAGACCAGCGCCTGGAGCCAGGCTTGGCTCAGCAGAACTCGCGTCCAGCAGCGCTGCAGAGCTGCTCCCGCACACGGCAGCGGGAACGGCAGGAGGTATTAACCCCCACCCCAAACGCATGTCCAGAATAAACGTGGTGGTTTCCCCTCATCCAATACCCCTCTGGATGCTGCTTCAGCGCAGCATCCCTAATCAGTACTGCTCTGAAACACTCGTTTGGCCACAAGGACAAGCTCATCTCACTGGCTCTGCCTGGACCAACGTGACATCGTTCCTCAAACACATCTCTCACGTGGGGCGGAGGAACACTCGCTGCTCTCAGTGATCCCCTCTGAGATGTATCAACGCCTTCCCCACAACTGGCACTACACACGTTTGCAAGGAGGAAGATCTTACTTGGTCCAAACAAGAGCAGTTCAGAATATGAAGTTTTTGCTATCCCAGGGATTCTAGAGACATGACATCCATTTGAATAAAAGGTGTTCTCTCATCTGCAAGCAAGCTCCAGCAGCAGGCCAGCACCACTCGCCCCTGTCCCCGGCAAAGGAAAGGTCACGGTCCTGTTTTCTGGAAGAGCAGGATTACAGGGGTGGAAAGAGTTCAGAGACAGTCGCTTTCAGCAAAGACCAAGTCAACCCGATGCTGAGATAAGACCGTTCCTTGACCCCACGATGCAGACCCCACCAGTGGGAACCCAACGGGGGAATGCTGCAGAATATCCACTCTATCCCCTATAACCCAAACTAGCCACAGCAGTATTTCCTATTATGTCTCCATAACCTAATCTGACCCCCTCTAGGGTCTCCAGATCAATATCTGAGAAAATCACAAGTCCAATCACCCAATTACAGGGAGGAAAGGTTGATCCTATCTAAACATCATCAAATGTAACATAGACCCAGCTCCTAAGGGCCAGATCTCAATCCCTAGCAAGCTGAACAAACTGGGAAGGGGTCAGGGGGGAGATGGGGAGGGTCCCTCCCTGATCTCATATCATACGAAACCTGCAGGAGGAGCAGCTATTTTAATTGGCAAATCCCCTGACTCGAGGTTTAATCCCTCTTCATTTTTGCTGAACTTCCTTCACACCAAAGCAGCGTGGGGAACAGATGACATAAAATCATAGAATCATAGGATGGTTTGGGTTGGAAGGGACCTTCAAAGCTCCCCCAGTGCCACCCCTGCCATGAGCAGGGACATCTTCACCAGCTCAGGTTGCTCAGAGCCCCATCCAGCCTGGCCTGGGATGTCTCCAGGGATGGTTCAGCCACCACCTCTCTGGGAACCTGGGCCAGTGTTTCAACCACCTGACAAAGCTGAACGCACGGGAAACCCCAACAGCAGCCAGCGGAGTGGAAAATAGATTTCCCCATCCCATCCAGGATCTCATATCAGGCTTTGGCTAGAATGAGAGGAACACGTAAAATCTCCAGAAAGATCCTAACCTGGCAGGGAATCCCAGTCTGGTTGTCCTTCAGAGCCCATCCAAAGGGAAGACCCGTGGTTTTTTGCTCAGCAAACATGCCCAAGGTTCCTCCCAGGGCATGGTTGTGTTGCATCCACAGATGCTCCACAGCCTTCATTTTCCAAGTAGCTCAGGACTGCATTGCCAAGCACCAGCTTTGCAAACACAGACTGAGCTTCCCTCCAAATTCCAGCCACAATTTATTGATTAGAAAAGCCTGTCTAGTCAATAAAGGCTCCTATAAAAAGGTTCCACTGAACTGTGCTTACATGCCGCAATCCGTCTATGTCACAGCCCTCACTTTTGATGCCTTCTGACAAGATGGATTTGTGGACTTGACTTTTCCAGATCAGGAGAAACTTAATCCTAGAGGATAAAATTACAGACTACTTAAAAAAAAAAAAAAAAAAGGCTCCATGACTGGCCTCATTAACTGTCATTTAAGAAGTTCAGAGCCTTCTTAGCTAGAAGGGAGCATCTCCAGCTGCCCTTTGCCTTGAGGGAGAGGTAGCTCTGAGCAGGCAGCACAAAGCCCTTGGCAAACACTGTTGCTGGTAAAGGGCAGGACACACTCATGGCACCATCAGGGCTGCCCCATCCTCCGCAGTCAGCGGGGAACAGGCAGACAGCACCAGCTCCCCACCTATGAAATGATTTGGGAGAATGAGAAGATAATGGCCAGTTTTGTCCAAAAGGTGTCTGGGTAGATAAAAAACCCCAAACCTGGAACGACCATATGGAAATGTGAATTAATGAAATATTTCGGCAACTGACTCAATCCTAATTGAGAGCTGAGAGCCCTCCACCTCCCTTCTGCTTTCCAGGATACAAAAATGACACTGGTAGGTGGAATAAGTACAGCTGTCCCAGTGGGAGAGAAGTCACTGCTTCACAGTGAGCGTAATGGCCAAAATTAAGCACTTGCTTAGCGGGTGTTACACAACACATCCCAGGAAGCGGCTTCCAAAAACTTGACCTTCTCTTTAAAGGCTTTTTTTTTTTTTTCTCTTTGAATAGTCTTTCCTTTTGCTAACAAGTGAAGTGGACTCAGCACTCCAGAAGGATAGATATTCTGGGTGTTGAAAACATCTTTACCCACGTGCTGGTTCCAGGAGAGGCAGCAACAATGGCAGTTTCCATGCAGCAGAGCCCGGGCTCCCTGCACCCAGGAGATCGCAGATGCAGATCAGATGCTGCATTTCCATCTCCAGCATGCGAGCTATTCCTCACCGAGTGGTGGTTGTGATCCACCAAACAGCTGCCCACCATGGAACCGGCTGAGATCCACCAGGCAGATGACCAAGGAACAAGCAGGTAGAGGCAACCAAGCAGCGAGGGTAAGACTGGCAATGGGGGGTCACCAGCTCCTGACCACCATCAGGTCCTGCTCTACTTCGGTGATGTTCAGGGATCTCTTCAGAACATGAGTCAAACACACAGAGGCCCCCAAAAGAGCTGCCTGTTGTTCCCAAGCTGAGCAATAACCTTCCTCACCACTAGCACAGAATTATTTTGGTTGGAATAGACCCTTAAGATCACCGAGTCTAACCATAACCTAACTCTAGCACTAAACCATGTCCTTAAGAGCCTCATCTTTACGTGTTTTAAACCCCTCCAGGGAGAGCAGCAGCCTGGTATCACAGACAGGGAGAGCAGAAGAACCGCTCTCCTGAAGCAGACACTGGGGGCTCTTCCAAGTGTCAGTTTGGGATCCACCAGCTGCAGAGCCTGCATCCCCTGGGCCGACTGACAAATCAAAAACCATCTACAAGAACGGCACCTATGTTAATATAGGTGCCCCAGCTCTATAGAGAGAGCTTAGCCTCCATAGGGCTATACAGAATTAGTCAATACCATCACTGACAATCAAGATCGTCAGCATCTTTAACAACAACTGGTTTAAACATCCATGCTTTAACATCCTCCACGCTTCATTGGCATGAATTAAAACTCTGGATGTTCACATATTCACCCAACTCCTGGCTGGACCTGAAGCTCCTACAGCTTTTTAAGGGCAGTGTCAACTCCTCCTATTCCCTCTGGTGCCCAGCCCGCTTGGAAGGCAGCACCTATAGGTGATTTTAAGCCATGCAATAGGAATGCAACCTGGTCATACAGACAGCGCATCGACTCCTTCCTGACAGGCACAGTATTTGTTCTGGCCAGATAGGCTGGAAGAAGAGGAGGAAAAAACTATCTCTGTTTTCCACATGACAGTAGCAGCACAGCCTGCACACACGAGGATGTGCTGGAAGTGACGGTTGCCATAGCTATATCTATACAGCCCTGGCCATCCAGACACGTCAGAACGATGCTCTACAGAACACAGTTAAGTTATAAATAAGATTTGCTCTGGCCTCAACATGGAGCACAACTCGAAAGTATACAAAACGCTAAGCCTTCTGGTTCGACCTCGTTCGCCTTCTTTTATAGACACGATGCTAACCCAAAGGTTCCTCTGCAGAGCAGCATCGCTCCAGAGAAGTCTGTGACGCCGGCGCCGTGACGTGCACGGGTTTTATGTACCCATTCCCTCAACCTCTGCACATCGTTCTGCCCAGGCTTTTCTCCAGACATCTCCGCAGCCCCAGCTTACCCACCAGTTCTTCTCCACACCAGTCCAATATATATAGAGGGCCCTGGTATACTAAAAAACTGACCAAGCCAGCAAAATCTGATTTTCCTGCTCTGAGGTCTACATGACCCCTAACAAGCTCCCTCAGCAGTCTGTGTTTCTGTTCTCCTCCTTTCTTGAAGGACTACAAGCTGTTCTGGATGAGGACTGCTTCTTCCAAACATAAACACTGCCCAGCCAAAGCGACACAGAAGCTGCCAGGATTCCTTGATGTCGTGAGAAATGAAAACGCTTGGGACTCTTGGTGTCTTGTGACTGACAAAAGAGAATTAGCGGCAGACTTTTCTGTTGTATACTTTCTTCAGCTAATACCCCACAATCATAAAATCATTGAACAGTTTGGGTTGAAGGGACCTTCCCAGTTCCCCCAGTGCCCCCCCTGCCATGACAGGGACATCTTCTCCAGCTCAGGTTGCTCAGAGCCCCGTCCAGCCTGGCCTGGGATGTCTCCAGGGATAGGGCACCCACCACCTCCCTGGACAACCTGGGCCAGGCTCTCACCACCATTTGCAGGCACACGGTGGCCACCCCCAAGCCCCCCCAGGTATGTGTTCAGAGACCAAACAGCAAACAGAGAAGTGGGCAGGAGGGGAAGAAAACTGCTCCAGGGAGAGGAACACCAAGAAAGGGACCGAGGAGCTCCCAGAGTTACAAAGCATCGCAGCAGTGACACGGCCACCACCCCAGAGTGGCACAGCCCCTGCCAAGCCCACAGACCCCAACCCATCACACAGCAAAAGCTCAGCCCCCCATCCTCCCCCAGCCATCCCCAGTCCTGCCCTGTGTGTGCTACAAACACATTGAAAGCGCCTTTTTCACTTTTAAACCTTGCATTCTGCACACTCACAGCGGCCGCCACGACCTGCGCCGGCCCCCAGGTAGGTCTGACCACCCAGAGATGGTCCAGGTGGTGCTGAACCAGGCACAGGTCTGCCTGTCCCCACTGGAGGGTTTCACCCATCATCTTTCAGACGAGACCTCAGCTCCCAACCTTAAAACCAGGGAAAGGATCCTTCTGTCCTGCCCATCACAGGCTGGAGGATGCAGGACCATCTCAGTCCCAGAGCTCAGCTACCACTGTGGCACCTTCTAAGCCAGGGCCACCACAACGAGCAACAGTGACACCCCAGATCCCCCATCCAGCACAGGCAGGGACGCAGCCCGGCTACAGCAACCAGAATCAAGACATAAAAAGCACTTTGCGTCGCAGTCATGTTATCCCCTCGTCCCTCCCCCTCATCCCCTTCGGAGCTTCTTAACTTCAGAAACCTTCCTCCAGAGGAGTGTTGGAGTGACAGAAAACATTTTCCAAGCCTAATATCAGTTCCAGATGTTCACAGCCATTTCAGTTTGTACCTCACCCTGTAAAACACATTTCTCCCTCTTCCTCTCTCAAGTGCAGCGCCTGCTTCGTCCATGACATAATGCGCTGGCGGGCTCGGCCATGCACACACACACACGCTCGCACCCTCTTCGAGAGCCCCATGTTCAAACAAAGAGCATCACTCAACTACAAAGCCGTCGCGCACATGGAGTTATGAGTAATTTCCACAAGTTTTAATAAACAGTTTGGGATGTAATTGCTCTCCGTCTTCTCCACTGGCTCCCGAGCGAAAAGCCGCTCGCTCCCCACGTGCTGGTGTTGAAAGCGCGGTTTGTTTCGCACACAGCTTCACCTCCTATTCGCCTCAGATGGTCCAAGGGCTGTGTTTTTCTAAGCGCCAGTAATAAGCCTCTTTAAAAAAGCACGTACAGGCGGGGGCAGCCGACCCAGACGAGCTCCCGGCTCCTTCGCCCTGTCCCGCAGCGCCAGCCCGTGCGGAGCCCGGCGGGGAGCACAGGGGACACACGTTCCAGCAGCCTCAAAACTCCCTCCCGACTCTGCTCCAAGAAGAAGAGCAACAAATATTTTCTGTCTCAATTGAAAGGCTTCACCTTCCAGTTGTGAAGCGAGGGGGAGGCCAAGGAGTTTTGCAAGGGTAAGAGACTGGAGGTTTTGGGGAGCAGAAGGCAGGTTAGGCAGGGGCCAGGTACCATCTCGCTTGCTCCGGGGCTGAAAAGCAGGTTGGCACAGCTTTAACCCCAGACAGTGTCAGGAATCCAAATAACAAGTGGCTACAAGCGCAAGAAAACAAACAAAAATAATACAAGCACAAATAGCCCACACATTTAAACTCAAGGGATCCCAGGGATGAATGGCAGCAGCCTCGAGAGCCCTCAAACCTTCCAGGACCCTTCCAGCCCAGCCAATACCAGTGGTGCACATCCCGCTCACACCTGCCAGGAGACCGACGGGGAAGGAAGATTTGCCAGCATCCATTAAAAGCCACCCAAATTCCGTATTCCATCCCCTCCTCCTGAAGATTCCCCCCTTCTGTGGTTGACATTGGTTTTCCGGATGCTGCTCAGGTGGAATGGAGATGTGATGCAGCATGACGGGTGGGTGATGGGGCACCCACGGCAGGGTTTTGGGCCAGGTGAAGCGCAGTACCAAGCAAAGCCTTTGAGAGCTTCAGCCATCAGCATCTCCGCAAACCTACGCAAGGTATTTGCAAGAATAAAGTCATCTAGCATTGGAGGCCTGTAGGGTAAGAAAGGAATGAAGGCAGGAATGTTGTTTGGTTATAAACAACATGGAGGAAAAAAAAAATTAAAAAAGAGAGTGATTTAGGATTGGCTTTTCTCTTTAATTGTTAATGGGGTCATTCTGTCCCAAACGGTCCCCCAGAGCAGAGAGAGGGAAGGGCAGCTCCCCACGATGAATTCAATTGCCTGTCAAACACATGGCAGTCATAAAAGGAGAATAATAATAATAATAATCTGTATTTCCTACTCCGGCTGCCAGGCAAGGATCCAGCCACTTCAAAGGAAAAAAACCCACGTTTCCCTGGTTTGGCCTCACCTGACTGATGTGTGAGCAATCTGGAATCCCCATCCAAAACACAGCCCCTCCTTTGGTGGCTTGTTTTCTTTCTCTGTTACACAGAGGGTGCCCCTCCAAGATAAAGAACAAGCTTTCTTCCATGCCAGGAAACTGGAAACATAACCCAGGGGCCATGGCCACATCGGGCAGCTCTGGAAGTGGATGCTGGCAAGAAGATGTAGGAGAAAGCTCCTATGGGACAGGGCTGGGTATGAGCCAGGAACCAGAGCTCCTTCTCATGGGGGTCTCCACAAACAGCCGGGGCCCCCCAGGATGTGGGGCTCTGGCTCTCTACAGCAGGTAAAAATCCAGCTCTTGGAGTACAAAAATGTGGATACGATGGTAAGAGAAGCTGTAGAGGCAGAACGGATGGGCCCAAGAACAGAGAGAGTGAGAACTTCCCTGTGGCTGTGAGCTAGAGCAGTTTGCTCTGTGGCAGCAGAGGGTCTGACGAAATTAGTGAGGAGAAGAAAAAAGCCACCACGAATTCGGTGCTGACAGGGTCTGGGGGAAGGGGCCCTTTGCACAAAGGTAAATCTCTGCTTTGGTCAACAACACTGGCTGCCCTGACATATCGCCTGAGCTTCTTTAACAAAGTACATCCAAAATCCTTGAGCAAAAAGCTGTAGGAGTTTTTGCCTGGCTTCCCATGCATCACTCAAGGTCTCAAGTGCTATTTTTTGGAATACATCATTCATTCACCCAAATCAAACCCCGTCCTTCACACCCTTGCCCAGCAGCTTCTGGAACATGGCTTGAATTGCTGACAAAATCTTTGCAAGGCTCAAAGTGCTCAGTCCAAGCCTGAGTTGGGAATCAAACTCCAACCCAGGGAAGCTTCAGGTTCCCCTGGATACATTTTTTGCTGCTTAAATGATCTCTCTAAATCTTGCAGGCTACAAGTTACTGCGATAGGTGTGCAAGGCAACTTAAAGTGTTCTTTCAAAGGCTGGCATGCAATGCAATACTCACTGGAACAGACCAATAAAGCCCTTGAGTTGTTGAGGGCTGACCTTCCTCCCACACCAATCACCTTGTAGCATTTCAGCACAATCGCATTAAGTGGTCACTTCAGTCAGAAACTCCAAATCACAGCCCTCCTACCCAAAAAGAGCAAATAATTTCCTTCTGCCAAGCTGCACTTTTGCGTTTCCCCTTATCCTCAAACACACGCATCTGCGGAAGCCTTCAGAAGCCTCTCCTGAATGGACCAGGTTTAATACCTCGTGTAACACCTTGTTCCTACGCACCGTTCTCCACTAAAAGCCACATCTCCCAGCCAGGCGGGATGAATCACCATGCAACCTCAGCGCCAGGAGGAATTCGCCCCGGCAGCTGCACCCACCTGTGTAGAGGTCCGTGTCCGTGTACTCATCCACCTTCTTGTGCTGCAGGACGTAGTCAGACACCTTCGTCCCGATGGCAGGCTGCACATCCAGCCACTCCAGGGACACCACGGTGCTGGAGGGCTCCACGTTGGGGGAGAGCCGCAGGCTGGGCAGGAGATAGGAAAGAAACTAAAATAAGCCATCAGCTCCCTTTCTGGGGAGGAATCCACCTCTACAAGCAGCACAACCACAACCCCAGGCAGGGCTCACACTCGTACACAGGGATGCACACAGGGGGAGAGCAGGTAGATGAGCAAAGAAGAACTTCTAGTTGAAGGTCAGTTGGGTCTAGCCTACTGCAATGTGTGTCCTTACCTGTCTCTGCTCCTGGAGAAGCCTAGGTCATGCAACCCCCAAAAAATCCATCTAAAGGGGTTTCCATCTCCTGGGAGAACTGCTGAACTTCAGCAGCCCCAAGGGGAACCAAGGACCAGCTGCCCAGGAGCAAAAGAATAGAGGAGGATCCAGCTTAACCTCCATACAACCCAGTAGGGTTGAGCCTACAGGAGGGGAGAGTCCAGCCTGCATCCCCAGTGAGCAAAGGCACAGGAGGGTGGTGGGGAGGGAAGGGGCAGGTGTGGCTGTGAATTTACCCAGCTGCAAACGAGCAAACCTCCGCTGGGTGTGAGCAAAAGAAAATGCAGGGCAGCTGTGCAGGAGCTCCTGCCCAGATCGAGGCCACGTGGTGGGTGAAGGCAGAGCAGCTGCTGCTCTTTGCACCAGGGTAAATGACAACACAAAGCACAGAGCTATGGAGAGCCCTGCTACAAACATATGAGTGTGTTTGTTGAACTCAGGATGGGAAATGAATCCTCTCTGAGGATATTGGCTCAATAAGAAGGTGTTCTGCTCCTCATGGATTGCTGGAGCCAGTCTTCCTGCTTTCTCAGCTAATTCCCCATCAGTTTGCTCCTGATTTGCTCTTGCTCTGACAAGCCACGATGAATTGCACCATAATTCCATTTCTTTCAGCATTTAAAATCCCATTCTACAAGCCCTGCTAATCAGGCGATGAAAATCTATAAGGAAACCTTCCAGGGCCACAGCCGGAGCCAGGATATCCTAAAGGCATCAGTCACACAGCGAGGAGCGCTGGACCGTGGCCCTGGGGCTGGAAGGCAAGAGGAAGGAGATGGCCATGGGCTGAGCCTGTGGGGAAGGGGCTGGTGCTGTGGGGCTGTGACTTGTGGGAGGGGGTCACATCGATACGTACACAGGCGGAGGGAGAGGGCTGCAGTTTGGGAGTCCGTTCTCATCGAAGGCGTTGAGGTCACACCTGCACCAGTCTTCAATCACGTCGCCTTTCCCCGAGCACCAGTATGAGCTCATCAGGGCTCCCTTGAAAGCCTGACACGAGAACAAAAAGCGTGAACACGTGTGTTAAAGACTCGGTGAAATCTGGCCAGCAGTTCGGCCTCGCGGCGCGGAGCGTCAGGGGTGCATGTGCACAGAGCAGCTGGGTTGGGAAATGGGGGGGTCCTCCCCAGCTCTGCCACAGCCTCTCCGCACAGCCCTGGGCAAGTCCCTTCACCTCCCTGTGCTTTAGCACATCCCCATATAGGGGATGCTGGTTCATCCCTCGGTGCTGGTTTTGGTGTGGGGACAGGGAGTGCTTGCACATACAGAGGCGATCTCCTGTGATGGAGGACTGAGCTGCCTGAAGAAATGCGAATTTAAGACCGTTTGTGACACTGGACATCGTACGCAGGGTACCTTTACACTGCTGTGCACAGGGAAAAATCTCCCACACCTTCTTTCTGTCCCTAATAAGAATAAAGGAATTCCTACATCCCCAACAACACAGACTACTCCCAGCCTTCTCGTAGGTTTGTTATTTACATGAGCTGCCCTCCTGCAAAAAAAATTGCTGCTTTATTCACTTGTTCAAGGAATACTCAGAAGCAAAACAGCAGTATCTGGAAGAAAAAAAATAAAATCCTGCAAAATATTTGCAGGGTGTTTCCCAGCTGGGCATTCTCCCCTCAGCCTGAGCAGGAGCCCTCCCAACCGCTTCTATTAATGACAACGGATCCCCAGAATAAGAGCTGACCACCTGCTGGGGTCTGAGGCTGAAACCCTTTGAGTGAATTCCCAAAGCCAGGGCTAACTCCATCGTGTCTTCCCTGCATTCATCTCGTTGTTGGTGTCAGTCCCCACACTGCAGGACAGGGCATCCCTCGCTCCATACCCTGCTGTAGTTCTGACTTCACAGTGATCTCCCCTGCGACCTTTGCCTGTTGTGCCTAATTAAACCTCCAGCTCGGAAGAAAACACCTCTCCGTGCACACACACACTGTCCCTGCTCAACCCGACCCCGTGGAGCCACAATGCCCTGCTAGAATAATCATAACACCAAAACTTCAGCCACTCAAACAAACCTCTTTGTAATGCTTTTGACCTTTTAAAAGGCACTTTCCAGTGCCGAAACGCCTTCACGGGTCCTCATCCACGCCGAGCAGCCTCCCTGCCAGCCCCTGCGCAACCCAGCTCCCAGTAACACCAGTCCGCCCATTCCGAGCCGCCTGCGGATGCCTGGCCCCGACGATATCGCCCGGTTACGCCTTCAAGATAAAAACCTGCCCTTTGAGGAGGACAGGGATGGCTCCAGCGGCTGCGGCATTTAGCAGAAAACTCTAGGAAAAGCGCCATCCCGGGGAGGTTTCTGAAAAGAGGAGGTAAAAATAGCGCCTGACGTCAGGGCTGCCATTGTCCCGGGTTTTGTCGCTCTCCCCAAACACCTTTAACGAGGCGCCTCGAGGCTCTCGCGTCTGAAACATTTTCTGCTTCCAGGCATTTACAAAATGGGGCTCTTCCAGAAGGAAAAAGAAAGGAAGGAAAAAAAAAAAAAGGAAAAAGGAAGGGAAAAACATGTGAAAGAGAGAAAATGTGATGTTATTTTGTTTTGTTCTTTCGAATGTAATTGAAGCGCTGGGCTGGAAAGGGCATCGCAAAGTAATTGGAGAGCAGGGAAGGCAGAGGAGTTTATCTGACACATGGATAAATGGGTACAGACGCTTTGTGGAGAGCGGCGGGTCTGCGCAGGATAGGAATAAAAAGCGATGCAGGTAAATGGATGGGGAAGCGTGTGCTCTCCCTAGGAAGCAGGATAAATGCATATTTTGTGGGTACACGTGTGTGCAGATGTGCACTGTGGGCAAAGACAGATGTCTGGTGGTCCCTGGAAGAGCTGCACCACCACACCAACAGCACCGCTCCGCTGTCACCCTGTCCCCAAGCCCACCGCTCTGCATCCTCCCTCCCTGCACATTCCCAACCCCAGGAAAGGATCCCAGCCAACCCCTCCATTCCCTTTAGCCAAATCCAATAGACAATTCCTTCCTTCTATTTCATTTTTTCTGATGGTAAGTGCAAGGCTGAATGAGCAATCCCCTCTGCTTCGCCTGCCCGGCCTCGCGCACATTTTAATTAGATCCTGCAGGTACCCAGCCGTCATCTGCCTTGTGTCAACCTCCACGCAAATGAGGTTAGCTAATCGATGAGTCCTTCAATTGTCCTCATTAAGGCGAACACACCTACGCGCGCTAACCAGGTTACCCGAGCCCAGCTCGCCCCAATGCCGGCTGCTGCCTCCGGCCCGTTAGCAGCACCCGGTGACATCAGGGACGGGCTGGGGCGACGGAGGAGCCAGGACTCACCTCCCCTCACCTTCCAGCAGGATTTCTAGGTAGGATTTCCTAGGATTTTCCCGTCAGTGCCAGGATCTGTATATCAAAGGGTGGGGAAGCGGCAACTGCAAACTGGTGAGGGGGAAATGGGTAAGATTGTGCAGAAGGAAGGGATGAAGTTCCCCACATGAAGATGTTCACCATCACTTTAAGAGGCCCTACACCCTCTGTGGGGACACCAGCCCACTCTCTGGGGACACACACTTCCTCCACAGAAACTCCAGGACAAACAGAGGGTCTGTTGCAATAGGACAGGGGGTGATGGTTTTAAACTAAAGGAGAAGAGATTCAGACTGAACACGAGGAAGAAAATTTTGCCCCTGAGGGTGGTGAGAGCCTGGCCCAGGTTGGCCAGAGAGGTGGTGGATGAACCATCCCTGGAGACATCCCAGGCCAGGCTGGACGGGGCTCTGAGCAACCTGAGCTGGTGAAGATGTCCCTGTCATGGCAGGGGGGGACTGGGGGAGCTGGGAAGGTCCCTTCAACCCAAACTGTTCTGTGATTCTATGGTCTCAGTGAGTTTTGAGGACTCTGTGGTCCTTCCCGTGCTGAAGCTGGGTGTAGCTTTGCTGTAGGTCACACACAGCCCACTGGTCCTTCCCTCGCCTCCCCCAGCCTGGGCCAGGCACTGGCTGCACTGGCAGAAGGTGTTCTTGGTTCCTGGCAGAGATTCGCAGCTGGAATCTTCTTCCCCTGCAAAAGTGACAGCTTTAACCAGCCCAGCCCTAAAGGCACCTGCAGGCACGTGCTCCTCCATGGGTGGTAACCACATGAAAAGCTCTCCTTCCCTTTCTCCTTCTGTCAGCATAGCCCAGGAGGGACGGGACTGCTCACACAAACCCAGAGAAACAGCAGCTGCCACCTAAACCAGGAACTCAACAGCACAGGGAGACCAAGAGCAACAGACAAAGGATGCAGCGAAGATGCTGAGACCCATCCCATGGCCAGCTGCAGCCTTCAGGAGAGCTGCAGATGGGAACACACAGGGACAACCCTGGTCTGCAGTTGCTGAGAACCATCTTCCCCTCCAGCCTCGGTGTGGGCACCTCCACGCCTCCCGTCCTTCCCTGCTGTCATCCTCGGAAACGTTCGGCAAACGCTCTGCTCCCTGCCAGGAGACAGCAGGTACGACAAGACGATCACCTCCAAAACCTCTGCATCACATGCATCACCATGGTGGTCACACCAAGCTACCAAGCTGGGACAACCCAAGAGGCTCTGGAAGGGTGAAAGCCTTCCCAGGAGCAGCCCTGCCAGCTGGGGATGGCAGAGCGGTCCCCAATGCACCGTCCTGCACTTGCCAACCACTCCCCGGCATCTCAACGCCCCTCTGTGCCCTAAGGCAATTTAATCTTTCATTTAAAAGTATCCAAATTGTATTGTTTCCCTGTGAGTCAGCCCATTTAGTTTATGTCCTTCAGTGCCAGAGGGGAAATTTATGAGATGAGAAACTGGCTCGAAACGTTTATTTTCTAGATGACGAGTCATGCCATTAGATATATAGCATTATGAATCACAGGAACAGCATCTAATTTGCTCTTAAAGGTATAATAGGTCTGACTCCCCACACCCATGCACACACATATACTGGATTGATAGTTCCCCCATAGGATGACTAGTTCATTTGTTTTGACACAAGCAAGACTTACAGGACCATAAAGTCCCATCTTACCATAAGTTAAGCCTATTCATAAAAAAAATATTAGGGAAACAAACGATCAGCTAAGGACATTTATCCAACACTCGATTGCATATGGATCTTTCTCCTGTTGTTATTTGTGCTCGGGGGAGGCCATTTGGCCCCATTTTATAGCTTAGACACTCTGCAACAAAATATAGAAGAACATTTCCTTTGTCCTCTGTTAGACCTGGCTGGTGGAGGGAGAGCATTCAGTTATTCCTGACCGTGGGTTTTCTGTTGACATCCCCAGAGAGGAAAACTATAGGACATGAAGGAACCTTTCAGATCAGCATTTGCAAGAGCCATCACGCACCACAGGGGCTGGTGTTTCCAGATGGGGTACTGAAAAGGGCATTTGTTGGGTGCTTATCTGTGAACATCTGGTCTTCTCCATGGCCGACAGGGATGTGAAAATCTGGCTCAATTGTTTTTTTGAGTCTAGGTTTCTCTGTAGTTGGTGTGCACACCTCAGTTTCTGGAAAAATTAAAAAGGAAATACAGGGAAATGAAAAAATAACCACAAACGAGCAAGCAGGCTGGACATAGATATGCTGGAAATAGCAAAGATCACCTAAAAGCTGGCAATTTAGTACATTTTGGGTTCTACAATAGTTTCCATGGTTTTGTTTGCTTGTTTTCCTTCTTCTAGATGGAGAACAGGGCTGCCCAGGTGGGATGGTGGTGGTGGGCAGCCCTGTTCTGCTCACCAGCAAACCCAGTCGCCCAGCGATGCCACCCCATATGGTGCCCAACACAAGCAGGGCTGCTGGATGCTGCCGTGCTCCAAGCACTCCAGAAACAGCAATTACTGGCTGTTCATCAAGGCAAAGAATACGGGATGTAGGCTCAAGCAGGGACGTCACAGCCTGAACGGGATGCCATCATGATGATAGGGTGGCTGGAGGAAAAGCTTTCCATGCCCTTACAGTGAGGCGCAGTTCTGTTCACCGGAGATAAACGCTGCTCCTTAGTCTAGACATCTCTGGGAGGAGAGGGGAAAAAAAAAAAAAGGAGGAGGAAAAACTAAGGATTTCCCAGGCCAGAGACTCTTTCCAGGATCACGCAGTTCGCGTCTGAAAGTCTGCTCCAGGTTCACAGCAAAGGAGGATGAAGATTCCCGATGCTGCTGGCAGGTGATCTCATCCCGGGCTGCTCACACCCCCGGCCCCCGCGGCCAGTCCCCAGGGAGCAGCATCGCCAGCACTTCATCCTGGGGAGGACCAGCAGCCACTTGCAGGAAAGGTCAGGGTGCTGGAAGGGACCCAGGGTGGGCAGCATCCCGGTTCCTGTTATTTATGGGATCTGAGGGAGCAGCAGAGGACACTGGAAAACCTGGCAGCAGGGGAAATAAAAAGGCTTCGCGCTGCAGTTGAGAGCCCCATCCTGGGGAACCGGCTCCGTTTTCACACCTCGGCTACAAAGCTCCCCATTATAGCACGATCAGGGCGGCTACAATGCGGCTATTCTTCCCCGGGTAACGCGAGTCGGATGTGGGCTGGAGCTGTGGCAGGATGCTCCGGTGTGCAAGGCGGTGGACAAGGGCCAATTAGCAGATATTAAAACAAAGCAAAAGCAAGTAATAAAGTAAATAAATAAATCAGAAACAACAAAACAAAACACGCTCCAGACCAAAACAAAAAACTCACCTCAACAATACAAACGCTGTCCCCATTCGCCCTGGCTCCCTTGCAGCTTTGGCACTGGGAAAAGAAATCCCTGGCACCGGCTCTCCGTGCCTTCAGGGGCTGCTTTGGGGAAGCTGTGTACATGCTGGGAGGATTGTTGTCCTCCAGCAGCTCTGCCACCGGGTGCTATATGAAGGTGAAAGTGAGCCTGTGGCCTTGGGGACATCTTTCACCCTGTCCCCACAGCATCCTGCAAAGCTTCACCCTCCTCCTGCCAGGCCCATGTGGCAGAGGACACCAGGAAGGACCAGCCTTGAGGTCCAGGGCAATGCGAAGGGCTCAGGTGTCTGCACTCCTGCATGGGATCCAGTGGGACAGCCAAATTCCTCCCTGAGAAATGAGTCCCAGCGTGATTCTCCAGCCTCTGCCTCAATTCCTCTGTCCCTCCTCCTCCAGGCTTGAATCCTGGTCAAAACCAGGACACATCTTCCCCGGGCACATCTCTGGTCTCCGCTTAGGGAGGTTTTGCTTCTCTGCAGGCTGAACCGGGATGGCTGCACGGACAACGTTCACCCAACACAGTCAAGGACTCCTCTCCTAGACACAGCCACGATTTCAAAGCCAGCAGCAGAGCACAGACGGTGCCCAACAAGGCAATCAGGGACACGGGGTTGTGGGACACCGGGATCCTGGGTTTCTCCAGTGTGCTCTTTTCCATCTGCTGTGCCCTTTAAGGGCAGTGCCAACGCCAAAGGGTATCGCAGCACCAGCAATACCCTCGGATGCTCCAGCCACAATGGTGAGCCCAGTCTGCACAAACCAGGGTGGGCTCCCCACCACCCTGACAAACAGGAGGTGATGGAGATATGACAGATATTTTTCACCCCGGCGTGGGCTCTTTAGGCCATCCATCACAGTAATTCAGGGTTGGTATAAATTCACAGAAAGGTTCCAAGTACACAGCCAGGGCTCAGCTCCATCACACTGTACCTTACAAATAGCAAGTGCAAGACAGCCTTGACCCTGAGACCTGACCAAGAACCACCAACAGACGGCATCAAAACCAGTGATACTTCGCGCTGCTGCTGAAATACAGAAAGCGAGCAGCTGGACCCAGGAGGAAAAGCAACACCAGTTTGCGCAGCTCCCTCTGAAACTGCCACCACCACTTCGCCATCACCTGTGTGAGCCGGGGAGGAAGGACACTGGCCCCATCATCATCAGCTGGGAAGCTCCTTGCCCACCCCAGCACTGCCAAAGTCCCCAGCCAGGCTGCAGCTACCAGCGACCGTGCAAATTCCCTGACCAGCACTGTTAAACCACAGGGGGAAACAGAAACACTTCCCAGCAGGGGCTCAATCCGTCAAGTTTTACATCAAATCTAAATTCCAAGCCCTTGCTTCAAAGCAAGAAGAAAAGAGCAGTTCCCAGTGATATGGAAATAAAGGGTTTTCCAACTTATTTTACGTGGGCAAAGCAATATATTTTCACCTAATCTCCCTCTTGGAAACGGTCAGTTTTAGCTGAAATCAAACATGCACACATAGAAAAATCACAAATCAGGCCAAGGCAGACACCCAGCATGGAAACTTAAACCCCAGCACTTAGAGTCTGGCAAGGTCATCAGCAACCGAGAACATGGTCTTGTACTGTGCTGTAGCTGTAAATTTCAAAAAGTGTGTAACTCACTGCACTGAGACAGATGAAAAGACAAACCTGCTAAAAAAGCCCTGCACATACTGAAGTGGGCAAAATGGTTTTACCTGAGTCCTGCCTCATCTCTGCTGCTAGGCTTATGCGGGGAAAACTTTCAGCAAACTTTATAGATGTCAGCATCCACCTTATTAATGACCTTGCTTTCTCTCTGTGTATGTATATAATTAACTACACAGACATATATACAAAGAAAAAGAACTTAATTGTTCATGATTATTATTTTTTTAATACTACGGAGCAACTAGGATCTGCTTGCAGTTCCCATAAGGTCAGTGTTTGCTGTACTGATTATTATCGACACGAATGGGAAAAAGCAGGCAGGGGAGCGCTGAGCTGCGGATGCTGAGCTGGGAGATGCAGGACTTGGCTCAGCCCAAGGCATTTGCAAGTCTTGTTTATGCCAGAGGCAAACGCCACTCTGCTGGTTCCTGGGAAGCCCCCAGGCCTCCTATTTGATGCTGAAAAAGGACATTTCATCATCCAGACTGTACATGAGACACTCCTGACAGCACCTGCCCTTTGGGAACCCGTCCTGGTGCGCAGAGCGAGGAAGCGGTTTAAGCCAGTGCCTTTCTGTCACGCTTGCAAGGGACCAGGGCACATCACTGGGTCTTGGTGACAGGGTGATGCCACCAGGGCAGTGGCAGCTTCCCATTGCCCCCAGACCCCTTTCACAGTCACCCTCCCTCCCCACTCATGGGGGAAGGCGAGGGGAAGGCCATCCCCTGTCCCCACGGGCATCCCTTGTCCCCAAGCTCGTGATGGTGTGAGAAGTGCAGGGAGCTGCTGAGGGACCTGGGGGGTTCAGCCTGGAGAACAGGAGCTGAGGGGAGACCTTCTGATCTCTGAACTGCCTGAAAGGAGCTTGGAGCATGGAGAGGGTTGGTCTCTTCTCCCAAGTAACAAGCGATAGGATGAGAGGAAACGGCCTCAAGTTGTGCCAGGGGACGTTCAGATTGGATATTAGGACCAATTTCTCCTCTTCCCTCACCTGCTACCTGTAACCTCGGCACTGCTGGTCAAGAGCACCCTGGGGTACAGAGGGAGCAGACACCCAGCACCCTTGCACAGCCAGGCTCCCCAGGGTGCCCCTCCGCCTCCGGGTGAGCACGTGGAGGCAGGAGGAGGAGGGATGCATCAAATGCAGCCCCCTGGAAGATGACTGGGGCTTCTCTTGCTTGGTTGCTTTTGTCTGTTTGCACGTTTGTTTGCTGTTTTTCCCGGCGCCCCGGCAGAAAGCACAATGCGGGCTGAGCTCCAGCTGCAGCTGGTGGGGCCAGGGGGAGGAGGCTGCTGGTGAAACATCAGCTCCAGCTCCCCGGGAAAAGGAGGTGTCCCAGAGAGAGCCCAACAGCATCAGCAGGGCTGGGAGGACAGGTGAGGAGGAGGAGGGGACCTTGCAGCCAGGGCCAGAGAAGCAGGGTGGCATTGCCACCTGGGCACAGGGCGGGGAAGGGGAGCTGGTGGTGAGCAGCATCCCTGGAGATCCCCCAGATCCTGCTGGGCTTTGCTTGCTCTCGCTGTTACCCCTTCCCCGCTGGTAAACCTACCTCTTGTACTTAAAAAAAAAACTGTCTTCTTGCAGGCCACTGCTGGGGAGCACGTCTGTCTTGCCTGAAGGTACCAGCTTTCCCACTGCTCTCCCTGTTCCTGTAATGCCACATCCTAACACTGCCTTGGACATGCTCATAACAGCAGGTCAATGTCTACACAAGAATTGCCCAGCGGGAAGAACAGGTTTGGGTGGCGAAAGGATGCAGGATGAGAAAACAGTGGGAGAACGGGAGTATGGGGAAAAGAGCAGCAAAGAGAAAGAAAACGAGGTGTGGAAGTCAGGCATGGCTGTATGGAAGAACCAGGAGGGCTGACAGACAGTAAGGCAGGAACAAGGTGAAGGGGCAGACAAGGAGGGACAGTTCTCATAAAGGACTTGGAGGCCAGAAGAAACACTGGGGCTTTTTTGCCCGTGGATCTGGGAAGGAGATGAAGCATTCCTGGTGGTCCCAGCTCCGTGTGCTGGGACTGCTGCCCGACCTGCAGCCCTCTGCGTCCCACCCACCGCTGCTGCGCGCTGCCTCGCTCCAGGCATCTTAATCAACTGCAGGCTCAGGGTTAATAAGCGACTTTAAGCAGGTCTGTCATTTTTGGAATTAGGATTGGGGTTAGAGGGCTGCGGAGGGGGGTGGGGGGCAGCAGCAAACCGAGAAAGTGGGAAATAAATCTCCATGGGATTAACACTGAAGTTCTTGCAGGAGGTAGAGGAGCCCAGCCCCAGGGAAGGGTGAACACCAGCTTGGCTGGTCCCTCCTGGAGTAACAGTGACCTCCTGTGGCTGCGGGACTGTCCCGAGGGGCCAGTTACTCCCTCTGCACCAGCACTTTGCAAAGCCACACTGGAGCCTCATGGGGCTTTGGCCACCACTGGCAGAGCTAAGAGGGAGATCTCAGAGCCAGGAGTGAATGACTGACCTGACATCTGGCTTTTAAGACAGGACTCATCCTGCACACCGGTGTCTGCTGTGGGTGGACACCAGGAATGACTGTGGCTGCTTATGGCATTGCAGCCAGGGCCACAGAATCATGGAATAGTTTGGGTGCGAAGGGACCTTCAAAGCTCCCCCAGTGCCACCCCTGCCGTGAGCAGGGACATCTTCACCAGCTCAGGTTGCTCAGAGCCCCGTCCAGCCTGGCCTGGGATGTCTCCAGGGATGGTTCAGCCACCACCTCTCTGCCCAACCTGGGCCAGGCTCTCACCACCCTCAAGGGAAAAAAATTTCTTCCTCATGTCCAGCCTGAATCTGCCTCCTTTAGTTTAAAACCATCACCCCTTGTCCTGTCACAACAGGCCCTGCTGAAAATTCCATCCTCATCCTTCTTATCAGCCCTTTTTAAGTACCGAAAGGCCACAATAAGGTCTCCCCAGAGCTTCTCTTCTCCAGCTGAACACCCCAGCTCTCTCAGCCTGTCCTCCCAGCAGAGCTGTTCCAGCCTCGGATCATTTCTGGGGCTCCTCTGCCCCTCTCCAGCAGGTCCATGTGTGTCCTGTGCTGAGGACCCAGAGCTGGACCAGCACTGCAGGGGGAGCTCACCAGAGCTGGGCAGAGGGGACAATCCCCTCCCTGCACCTGCTGCTCACACTGTGGGGATGCAGCCCAAGATACGGTTCGCCTTGGGGCTACAAGCTCATTGACACTGTCCTCAGACAAAAACACTGTCCCACTCAGGGGACCCCAACATTTATGCAGAGACGAAAGCAGGCAGACTTGAGAGGTGACTGAGGCAAAATCATGGTGGTGGAGCTGGTCCATCACTCACCTCCCTGGTGTCATTGTCCTGGATCAGCGCGTACAGGGGCACCACTCGGTTGATCTCCAGCAGAACCGGTGTAGGGCTGAGCTGCTCCTTGCCTGGGCGCCGGCACAAATGGCAGGTGGATGGGCAGCGCCCCTTCTCCTCGCAGTGAATCTCCACACCTGAGATGAGGTGGTCGTCAGACAGCATCTGTGCTGTCAGCAGGCCCGAGAGATAGGTGATGAAGGGCATGGATTTCAACTCCTTCTTGTTCCCAAGCTCAGTTGTTTCTGGTTTAGAGAGAGGGAAGAAACCAAACAACATTAAATAAGTCTCAGCACAGTCATCCCAATCCCAGACTTGGCTGTAGCCAGGATAAACTCAGCTGCTGAAGGTGAAGGCCAGGTGGCAGCAGGAAACCAGAAAGATCAAAGAGAAAAGGAGAAAAACGGGACTTGCAGGTCACTGCTTGGGAGTGCGTAGAAAGTGTGAGCATCTCCAGCTTCCTTTTTTGTAACTTGCATATTTGCTTTCTGCCCTGCAAAATGAAACAAAACCACCCAAGTGTATCTTCTCAGCCAAAAAGAAACCTCTGCAAAGGGACCAGGTCACAGAGCTGAGTGCCCTCACCCCCACCCCAACGCCAGCCCTCTCTAGTCCTTGAGGTCCTTAGCTCTCTCTTTCGGGTGACACAAAGATGCTGGTAAAGATGCTACAACATGGGATGAAACCCCTTGGCAGAGGGGTAAGCAGGTACCAGAACAATCTCACCCCACAGGGAATAGATGGAGATGTTTCCAAAAGCAAACACTCTGCTTTCAGGAAATATTCAGGTCTTTGAAACCCATTGGGAACTTTCTGGTGGTCTTAACCACAAAGACATAAACCCAGAGAGCCTTACTTTGTTCTGCTTTGGTCTAAGAAGGAAAGTGAAATAGGACGCAGATCATTAGAGGGAGATGAGCTTCACTGCCAAATCGCCAGTGTTCATACAGATGGGCACACCGAAGCCACCAGCACTGGATAGCAATTCCTGGTAGCGTTTGTGCAACGAGCTCCGGGGACTTAAGTACAGTCCTGACAAAATAATCAGCCTGTTTCTGCTCTTGAAACCTACCTGAGAGTGCCAGCTGCACACCTTGCTCGTGAGCCAGCTCCTCCGGAGCCGGGAAGAGCAGCAAGGAGGACAGTCCTTCCTCACCTGCTTGCTCGGGAGGTGGAAAGCACCAGCTCCAGGTGCCTTCAGGACTGCGTTCATCCCTAGAAAGCTGGTCATTTCCTTGATGGAGACTGCGCTTCTCTCTATTCCCACCCATATCATCCACCACTTGCAACATCTCATTGGAGGCGCTACTCTGATCTGGGAGGTATTTTCCCCCAAAACACACTCCTTTGTTCCCAGAGCTGCCGTCGCAACCGTAGCCAAGGGAGAATCATAAAATCATTCCGGTTGGAAGAAACCCTCAAGATCATGGAGTCCAACCATAACCTAACTCTAGCACTAACGCATATCCCTAAGAACTTCATCTATGTGCCTTTTAAACACCTCCAGGGATGGTGACTCCACCACTTCCCTGAGCAGCATCCCTTCATCTCCCTCTCTCCCATCTCTGGGCTCAGTTTTGGATATTTGCTCAGCCACCTGCACACACAGAGGGGGGTTGGGGACAAGCCCACTCTCCCCAACAGTGAACTGGAGAAAGCTGCACGTTCCTGGAGCCTTGCTCTGGCTTTTATTACCCCATCGCTGCACAGCGACCGCCAGCGCTCAGGCCCAGCTGACTGGCTGCTTCTTGAAGGAAAACACGGGCAGCCCAACCCTGTTCCTGACAAAGTCAAAGAAAGATTTTGCCGTCGGACTGGAGAGAATCAGAACCAGACCCTGCAACGCACCACTGCAATGCCATCTCCAGCTTCAGTGAAGCCAACAGGAATGCTCCTGTTGTCTTCACCACAAGCTGGGTCCAGTCCAGAGTAAGTAAATCCAGCTTTAGTGTTCAGGTCCACATTGCATGAGCCCCGTGCACAGCTGGATAATCTCCTAGGGCACTCGACTGTTATTGCAAAGCCTCTGCTTTGCAGATGACTGCTGTTGGGGTGCTGTAAAGGCCCTGTGCTGGCAGGAGGATGAGGCTGGGCTGCAGCAGAGAGGAAGGAGGGATCGATTCCTTATCAGCCCTTGCATCTGCACAGGCTTTCGCTAATGCTGCTGGCGACTCAGCTGAATCCTGGCAACATCTGTTTGGAAGCACGGGGCCGCGGATGTGGTTAGACGCATCACGGCAACTTGTGGGAGTTATTAGTTAGTTTGTTTGTCAGAAATATGTATTTAAAAAAAATAAAATAAAACAAAACAACACAACAAAACAAATAAAAGAACAGCCTTCCGCTAAGCGTCAAGTCTTGCGTAAGAAAGGGAGGATGAGCAGCACGGGGCGTACAGAGGTACCGCTCGCCTGTCGGGTGCCTGGCTCTGTCTCTGTGCTCCACCAGGATTTAATAACCTCACAGCACGAGGTGACGGCACGCGGGGTCCCTGCTCGGGATGCAGCGGTTGCAGATGTGGGGAAACGCTTCCAGCGTTCCCAGCAGCACCTCCTAGTGCCTGGACAAGAGGGAAGCATGATAACACCACTACTATAACAATAACAAAAGCATAATACCTAATTCTTTTGTATTGGAGTGCTGTTTTGTCTTGAGAGCTCCCAGGAGATGAGGGTTTTGCTAGTGGTTCAGCATTCTATGCAGCGCCTCTTCCAAAAGATCCCAAGTCATTCCAAAACTGGGAATCACTCCACTTACCACAAGAATGCAGCCACATCAGAGATAGGATGTGGTAGCTCTTCAACAGCAGAAAAGCTTGGAAGAAGGAGAGGAGATGAAGCCGTAGAGGGAATGTCAGGAACAGACCCAGGTAGGGATTCCTCCAGGCTCAGCGGGTTAATCGTGCCGACACCGACCGGCTGCTCAGCTGGGCCTGATTTAGGAGCTGGGGTTTGCATTTCAGGCAAGGAAGGTGTAAATCTGGTCCATCTCCCCTTTACATCACCCTCCAGCTGGACAGACATAATGCCACCGTGGGCAGGGCGAGGGGATTTACAGCCACACACACCCGCTGGCACA
Organism: Pampusana beccarii; assembly: GCA_013399365.1. Taxonomy (NCBI): domain Eukaryota; kingdom Metazoa; phylum Chordata; class Aves; order Columbiformes; family Columbidae; genus Pampusana; species Pampusana beccarii. The sequence goes on from VWYH01001909.1 coordinate 132,146, forward strand.
GGCTGCCCGTCTATCACCCGGTGGAATAATACCCTGACTGTTGGCAAATCCATCGAAAGGGAGTTAGAAAGAAAATCGATACATTTGTTTGCCTTGGAATTTCTCTTGCAGTGAGATATTGTCAGTGCGGTAACCAACAGGTCTGTGAAGAGCTTGCACGGATTTAATGCCCCGTCCCCAGGGCTCACACGGGGACTGGGACAAGGGAGGGCTCACCGAGGAACTGCTGCCGGCTTTTGGGGAATGCAGCCATCCCGTGGCGCAGCATCCCGCCCAGGAAGCCTGGATAAAGGCGTGACCCCTGAAGGGTCTTTTCCAACCAAAACGATTATCTGATTCTATGGGGCTCTGTCACAACATGGGGCTCTGCCATAGCGTGGGGCTCTGCCATGGTGTGGGGCTCTGTCACCGCGTGTCTGCGGGGCAGCTGTGGCCACCTCGGTCCGTGGGGCCCTGCTGCCCTCTCGTGGCACCGCGGGACGATGGCTCCCGGGCTGGGGATCCCGACACCGCTCGCTCTGTCACTGTCACCCCACATCCTCATCCTTCGGGGAGTCCCACGCCTCGGAAAGAGGAGTCTGCCCACCCAAATGTGTAACATCCCAGAGTATCACCAGGAGAGAATCTCCCGCACGTGACGCTTTGTGACCCTTTTTCTCCCCCCGTCATGTCTGGAGACCCCCACGCTGCCAGCTGTCTGCCTGCTATGCCCCCTTGCTGCAAAACCCCTCCTCTCCTGCCGATGCTCTGACCGCTGCTCCCAGCCAATTAACCTCGCTCAATTAAACACAGAACCCTGCGGACTACAAGTGCCCCAATGCCCAATTGCAGAAGTGGCTGGAGAGTAACAGCGCAGTGCTTTGTGGCTCAGCAGCAGGAATGAGTCCTGCCTGCACCCTGCCCGCACCCTGCCTGCACCCTGCCTGCTGCAGGAGCCCCTCTGCCTGCAGCTGATCCCTGAGGAACAGGCAGGGAAAGAGCAGAGCAGACCATCTCCTCTGCCCACATGTCAGCCAGGCAGGCTCTGCCATAACCTCAGCTTCAGATAAGATATTTACAGACTTGCAAGCCTGTGGTATTAAGACGAAAAGCCAGGAGAGCTTTTAGAGACTACCAATAAACCTCTATAAAAGGGGATGGTGCAGGCATTGCTGTTGAGCTTGCTTAATCAAAGGAACGAGCTCTGCAGAGCCCCGCACGGTCCCCACTGCCTGCGCCAGCTCTCTCAGGAAGAGCCACTGCCCTGCCCTGCTCAGCGACCTTCAGCAGCACCTCGGTGCTCGCCCCGCACCTCCACACCACTACAGCCCTGCAAGGAGAGGTCTGTGACCCCCCAAATCGCTGCTGCCAGCCCCCACGGGCTGCTGTGCAAGATCCATATGGGCAGCTGGCTCCCTCCCAGCCCCAACACACCCGCACACTCATTTCCCATGGGATGTCCGAGATGTGCTGAGCCTGTCACTGGCACGGCCATCAGCACGGGGTAGCCCCTGGGGACACACGGCTCTGCCTGGAGATTGGGGTTCACAGCCTCCCCATCCCTCCTTGCCATGTCACAGGGTCCCCACACTCTGACACACTGGGTAACATCATCATTATCACCTCTAACTAACCACAGAGAGTCCTTTGTCTTCTCCCCACAATGCATTAACAGCTTATTTTCTTATTCCTGCCTCTATTCTTCCCTCATATGGTTCAATTTGAGGTGTGCTCTCATAAAATCTGCCACTAGTTCAAGGCTAATGTCCACTTCTATTCACTAGAAAATACATCAGGGGCCAAAATAACATTTCCCTGGTGATGCCAGGAGCTGGGAGTGAACCCTGAGTCCCCTCCCTGGGCACAACAACACCCTCAGGGAACTGCTGGTGCCTGGGGGGGGTCCCGCTGAGGTTTGCTGCTCATGGCCTGAAGCACAGTGTGGAACAGGAGACTGTAAATCTCACCCATTTTCTTTTGCAGCCCTGGTCAGGCTTTGTTTCTGCTCTCTCTGCCTTTGAGTGCATCCACGGCCCACGTTGCTGCTCCCTGCTGCTCCTGATCACTGGTTGGGTGTAGATCCCTTCCAACTGAACTATTCTATTCAAAATAGAAAAGAGTAGCAAAAATACCAAAACCAGAAGGTGGCAAGAATTGCTGCATTATGCTAGTGCTTTCCTCAGTGCTAGCTTGTAGCTGCTGGAGCTGGGCAGCAAGTGACACTGGAAACGTGCTGCAGCTTTTGCTGAGAGGTCTGGGCAGGGCCCCACGGCTGCTGGCACAGAAGCCACAGGGAGGGTTTGAGGGAAATGGTTAAACCAAGGGCAGAGAACTCCTCCGAGCCTCCAGACCTTCACCCGCACACCAGCCTGTGAGCAGGGCTGACTGCAGGACGCTGCGGGGTTGCCGCTGCTGGCGCATGAAGGACACGGCTCCTCTGGACCTGCCTGCCCAGCCAGGGTTTCCCCCGCTTCAAAAGCCCCAGCATTTCTTGATCAACTGTGCAGCCCCACAGGATCAGAGTAAAACTGGCCTCTCTGCCATAGAACCATAGAATCGTTTCAGTTGGAAAAGATCTTTAAGATCATTGAGTCCAACCATTAAACCAGCACTGCCAAGTCCACATCTAGACTATATCCTTGAGAACGTCTTGTGATGGTCAAGCGAAAGCTGAGCTGGAGCAGGACCAGAGACAGCCCACACAGCAGCATGACCCCAAAAAACAACAGAGCAGAGCAGAGCCACAGACTGGTGACCAAACCCATACTTGTGGGCACCACTGCCAGCCTGCCCGTGGTGTGAGACAGGCAGAGAGGTCAGAAATGAAAGCAGGAGGGAGGAGAAGTGAAGAGGCAGGAGGAAAATGACTGATTCTCTGATTAACGACTTTGGTCATTAGTTCTGCAGGGGTGTAACAGAGCTGCCATCCTTTGTCACCTCCCAGGCACAAGCAAAGGAGTCGAATGACCTGGCAACACACGCTCTCCTCTGATTGAGGGCAAACCCCAAAACTGCTCAATTCCTCACAAACTGCTGATTTCCTGCCTGCACCACAGCAGCTGCACTGATCGCCGCCGCTGACACCAGAACCATGGCCACTGCGGGAAAGGAATTAATATCAACCAGGTCGTGCCCTGAGCAAGTCCCTGCACAAGCAGCTGCAGCTGCCTCTCTGCTCACTGAGGGTGTTTATGCACATCCCAATCAACTGATTACATTTGCTATTCTTTACCTAAAAATAGTTCTTTTGGTTCTGGGAGTCCACAGGGCTGCTCCAACGCAGTTTATGAAACTGTGCTGGTTTTGGCTGGGATGGAGTTAATATTTTTCACAGTAGCTGGTGTGGGGCTGTGTTTTGGGTTTGTGCTGGAAACAGAGTTGATAATTTAGGGATGTTTTTGTAATTGCTGAGCAGCGCTTGCACAGAGTCAAGGCCTTTTCTGCTCCTCGCACCGACCCACCAGTGAGTGGGCTGGGGTGCACAAGGAGCCGGGAGGGGACACAGTGGGGACAGCTGAGCCCAACTGACCCAAGGGACATTCGTGGAACCATAGAATCATTTCAGTGGGAAGAGACCCTCAGAATCATCGAGTCCAACCATAACCTAACCTAACTCTGGTACTAAACCACGGCCCTAAGAATCTTGTCTACATGTCTTTTAAACCCCTCCAGGGATGGTGACACCACTGCTGCCCAGGCAGCCTTTTCCAATGCCCGACAGCCCTTTGGGGAAGAATTTTTTCCTAATATCCAATCTGAACCTCCCCTAGCACACCTTGAGGCCATTTCTTTTTGCTTTATCACTTGTTACTTGGGAGAAGAGACCAACCCCCTCCATACTCCAACCTCCTTTCAGGCAGTTGCAGACAGCAATAAGGTCTCCCCTCAGCTCCTGTTCTCCAGGCTGAAGAGCCCCAGTTCCCTCAGCCACTCCTCATCCCACACCATATGATGCCGTGCTCAGCAATAAAAGCTGAAGGAAGATGCAGGAAGGGGAGGATGTTTGGAGTGATGGCATCTGGTGCGATAGAGCCCAGCTGAACACCTGCCTGCCATGGGAAGCAGTGAATGAATCCCTTGTTTTGATTTGCTTGCACGTGCAGCTTTTACTTTACCTATTAAACTGTTTTTACTTTAACCCACGAGCTTTATTGCTTTTACCTTTCCAATTCTCTCCCCCATCCCACCGGGAAGAGTGAGCGAACGGCTGCACGGGGCTGATTTACTAACTGGGGTTAAACCATGATAGAATTGGACCCAGAAAGACAAATTTTTCAATAGATGATGCAAAACCGACCCACGGGCAGGACTGGGCAGGGGGACAGGCAGGGGCTGCTCCCACTGCAGCACCAAGTGAGCGGAGAAAAGGTGTGGACCAACTTGAAATTGAACGGAATAAAATCAGAAAACATAAAGAAAACATATTTCTGTTTTTCCTTTTTTTTTTTTTTCCTTTTAACTCTTCCTGACAGAAACAGCCCCAGCACGGAGGGGGAGCCTGGCCAACCCCAGAGCTCCCTGTGCGGGCAGATCGCTGCTCCTGGGACCGGCCCGCAGGTCCTGCACCCTCCTCTCCCGACCTGCATCTGGATTATTGTGTGCAGTTCTGGGCCCCTCGGTTCAAGCAGGACAGGGAACTGCTGGAAAGAGTTCAGCACAGAGCCACGAAGATGCTGAAGGGAGTGGAGCATCTCCCTTATGAGGAAAGGCTGAGGGAGCTAGGGGTCTTGAGCTTGGAGGAGGCTGAGGGGTGACCTCGTTCATGGTGATCAATATGGAAAGGGTGAGTGTCATGATGATGGAGCCAGCCTCTTCTGGGTGACAACCAATGATAGGACAAGGGGGGAATGGGTATTAATTGGAACAGAAGAGGTTCCATTTAAATTTGAGAAGAAACTTCTTCCCAGTGAGGGTGCCAGAGCCTGGCCCAGGCTGCCCAGGGAGGTTGTGGAGTCTCCTTCTCTGCAGCCATTCAAACCCACCTGGACACCTTCCTGTGTAACCTCATCTGGGTGTTCCTGCTCCGGCGGGGGGGTTGCACTGGATGANCGGCGCCCCCTGCAGGCGGGGCGGGGGCGGCGGCGGGCGGGATCCCCCTCAGAGCTCCGGGGCCGGGCCGGGCCAGGGGGGAGGCGGCCGGGCCGGGCAGCCCCACCCGGACCCCCGCCGGGCCGCGCCTCTGTGTCACGGGCGATGAGAGACCCTCGGCCCCGCCGAGCCCCCTCAGGCCGCGGCCTTGCCCAGGCACCTGCTCGGGGGGAGGCGGGAAGGGGCTCGTCCTGCTGTTAAACCGGCGGTTTGCACCGAACCGAGCGCCCTGTCAGCCCCTGCAACCGTTAAAGCCGCATCGGAACAGGCTGCCCAGGGCAGTGCTGGAGTCACCATCCCTGGTTGAACAGACAGAGATGAGGTTCTCAGGGACATGGGGCAGTGCCAGGGGTGCATTAAGGGTTGGACTGGATCTTGAGGGGCTTTTCCAACCAAAACGCTTATATGATTCTATGTGTGTCGCTCCTGGGAGCCCAGGCTCTGTTAACGGCATCAAACCACCCCGGAGAGTGGGACACACTGCGAGCGTCTGTTTTGAGCAAAATAACCCCAAACCCCCGCGTTGTCCTGCCCGGCTGGAGCCGCCAAGGCAATACTGTCACAAACGTGGATTGTGCAGCTTTAACCTGTTATTTAAACTCCTTAATAGCACAAGCGATGAATTACTAGTTAAACTAGTTGTCTCGCCAAGTATCCTAACTAAAAACTACGGAATGGGAAGAGAAGCCACATCAGGACTGTTTTTTCAATGTAAGGAAATCAAACTCACATAATTTATGGAGTTTTGCAGCTTGATCCACAGCTGAGGCTCCAACACCCCGTTCTGCACCAGAGGAGCTTCCCCACAGGCACCAACATGCCAGAACAACTCGCTGTGAAGGAAACTTCCACGACAGTGCAGTCGAGTACGAGATTAAGATAAAAGCGCAGCAGTAAAAATAATTTCACGTTACCCAGGCACATGCTGGTATTCCAATAAAAGTGGGTTATATAGGAAAAGAATGCCATACAAATCATCTTTCTAAAAACCGAACCTAACAAAACTAAACAAAATCCCCTCTGCTGTTGTTCTTTAATGAAAATAGTTATTTTTAAAGTAGCTTTTTATGTAACTTTCAGTATCTGGTGTCTGTGCTGCTCCTTCAGCTTTCCCTAAGCAAGTCTTTTGACATCGTTCTAAGGAAAATAAGAATAATGGATCTGGTATCCTGTGTTTCATTTTTAAAAATAGTTTTAAAATACAGATTTTTCATCCCTGAGAGGAAGGTTTCTGATCTGCATGGCAGTGCCCAGGCTTCTGCTCCGCCAGCTGAGCTCCATGCTAAGAACAAAAGGGACACGTGTTCAGTGCCAGCAGCAGGAGTGCCCCTGCTCCCCGGGTGCCACCATCGAGCCACGGATCAGATCCCAGCTTGGTACTTGGAGATTCTGCTACGCGACTCAATCTCTTCCTGAAATACGGGCTTTAAAGGACTGTGAACTGCAGCTGATAAATGAAAATGATTTTTTTTTTCTTCTCTGTATGAACATAAAGAACTTTTCTTCATTGCAGTTGTCTTCTTCCACTTGAGCAAATGCTAAACTGAAATACAGTGAACCTTTCTGCCTGAAACACTCCTGAGGATGAAGCAGCAAACGCAGCGGGGAAGCGAAAAGAGCCGCGTGCATGCAGCCATTATTCAGAAGAAGCTGTCTGCTCACATCCCTCCGCAACCGTCTCTTCATTTTAAAGACTAACGACTTCCTTCTCCTCCTCTCCCCCTAGAAGAAATGTTTTCTTCCCCATTTCTTTTAACAGCTAAGGAACGCAGTAGTAAAGGTATTGAAACCCAGTCTACTGAATAATAACTTAATGATGTGAAGCCTGTGCTGTTCCTTTTGAATGGATGGCTGCTTTAGCAAGAGAGCTGCTTGGATCTGCTCCCTGCTGCGAGGGATGGCAGGACGGAGAAACCTGGATTGAAGCTGAACAGCAACCACAGCTGTATAAAACTGAACCAGAATACACGAACGAGGTCAACGCTGCAAGCTTGTGAAATAAGGAGAGATTATATGCAATGAAGCTAAGTTCAAGAACTAATAGTGAACACTTGTAGTAGATATTAACCAATATTTGGAGTTTTCTGCTAACTCCATTATTGCTAAGACCTGCTAGAACACTGCTGCGTCGAGCTAGGTTTAATTTGCATGCTGAAGCATGATGCAGCATGGCAGAGGTTAATGAATACACTGGCGTAAAAATCTTCACTGTGTGTTTTCAGTATGTACAGTCATTCCCAGAGCGAGAGAAAGCTGAGAAATCATTCCTTCTAGTTGCACTTTCTGGCAAATGGATGAAACCTTGAAAATTTATTTTGGCTACCTAGAAAAGCAGAGTAAAACAACCACATTTATTTTGTTCGTATCTGATGTCACATCTGAATGCAGGTCTCCAGAGGTGATATATTAATGTCCTAAAGCGCTGCACCATCTGGTTCCTCTTTTGATGTGCTACATTTTGAATGCTTGGTTTAATCTCCCTGGGTTTCAGTAAATTATGTAAACTTGGAGGCTTGGCAGCGGGAGATGGGCACCATGAGGAGATGATTCAGTCATCAATATCTATTGGGCTTCCTTATTGCTGCCATTACACTTCTTTCAGTTCTACTTATATATTTTGCAAGTGAATAATTCATCGCACTAGGAGCGGCAAGTTAGTTTTGGAATTTGCCCACTCTAAGATTAGCTATGACTAATCTATCCTTCCCAAATGTGGAAAAGCTAACTGGGCTTCTTTTTCCCAAGGCTGGGTGATAAATCAGAAATAAATTGCATGTATATGTAACTGCTGGTGATGACATAAATCACATTTCTTCTTATCTTTCTGGACAGAATCAGAGCACCTTGGAATAGATGCAAGTACAAGACGCTGCACCAGCTAAAGCTGCCCTGGAAAGCCATGGCTGCCGCCCCTCATCTCAACTCGGACGCGCTCCGAGAGGTCCTGGAGTGCCCCATCTGCATGGAGTCCTTCACTGAGGAGCACCTGAGACCCAAACTCTTACACTGCGGGCACACCATCTGCAAACAGTGCTTAGAGAAACTCCTGGCAAACAGCATTAACGGGATACGCTGCCCCTTCTGCAGCAAAATCACGCGGATCACGAGCTTAGCTCAGCTGACTGACAACCTTACTGTGCTGAAGATCATAGACACCACCGGACTGGGGGAAGTGGTGGGTCTGCTCATGTGCAAGGTCTGTGGGAGAAGGTTGCCAAGACACTTTTGCAAGAGCTGTAGCTTGGTTTTGTGTGAACCGTGCAAGGAGACATCACACATGCCCCAAGGGCATAGAGTCATTGCTATCAAAGAGGCTGCTGAAGAGCGTAGGAGGGAATTTGGGACAAGGCTTGCCAGACTTCGGGAGCTCATGGGTGATCTGCAGAAAAGAAAAGCATCTCTGGAGGGTGTTTCGAGAGACCTACAATCTAGATACAAAGCAGTTCTGCAGGAGTACAGCAAAGAAGAGCGCAAGATCCAGGAAGAACTGGCCAGGTCACGCAAGTTCTTCACTACCTCTTTGTCTGATGTGGAGAAGGTAAATAATCAGGTAATGGAGGAGCAAGCTTATCTGTTGAACTTAGCAGAAGTACAGATAATGTCTCGCTGTGACTATTTCCTTGCCAAAATAAAGCAGGGAGATATAGCTCTCCTGGAGGAGGCAGCAGATGAGGAAGAACCAGAACTGACCAACAGTCTCCCAAAGGAGCTGACTCTTCAAGAGGTTGAACTCCTCAAGGTGAGCCACGTGGGACCGCTGCAGATCGGGCAGGTGGTGAAGAAACCCCGGACTGTTAACATGGAGGAATCGCTCGTGGAAACCGCAGCATCCTCATCGGCATCATTTCGGGAGCCTGACTTGGTGCAAGAAGAGCCCAGCTGCACACCCAGCTCCTCACCAGCCAAGCCAAGGATGCCCGAAGCAGCCACGAGCATCCAGCAGTGTCACTTCATCAAGAAGATGGGCTCCAAGGGCAGCCTGCCAGGGATGTTTAACCTCCCCGTCAGCCTGCACGTCACCCTGCAAGGAGAGGTGCTCGTGGCAGACCGAGGCAATTTCCGAATCCAGGTTTTTACCCGCAAGGGCTTTCTGAAGGAGATCCGGCGGAGCCCTAGCGGAATTGATAGCTTTGTACTGAGTTTCCTCGGGGCAGACTTGCCCAATTTGACTCCCCTTTCTGTCACCATGAACTGCCATGGCCTGATAGGTGTGACGGACAGCTACGATAACTCCGTCAAGGTCTACACCATGGATGGCCACTGCGTGGCCTGTCACCGGAGCCAGCTCAGCAAGCCCTGGGGCATCACGGCTCTGCCTTCGGGGCAGTTTGTAGTGACCGACGTGGAAGGGGGGAAACTCTGGTGTTTCACAGTGGACCGTGGCGTGGGGGTAGTAAAGTACAGTTGCTTATGTAGCGCCGTGCGCCCGAAGTTTGTCACCTGCGATGCTGAAGGGACCATTTACTTTACTCAAGGGCTGGGGCTCAACCTGGAGAACCGGCAGTACGAACACCACCTGGAAGGAGGATTTTCAATTGGCTCCGTCGGCCCCGATGGGCAGCTGGGACGCCAGATCAGCCACTTCTTCTCGGAGAATGAAGATTTCAGGTGCATCGCTGGGATGTGTGTCGATGCCAGGGGAGACCTCATTGTTGCTGACAGCAGCCGGAAAGAAATCCTGCATTTTCCTAAAGGAGGCGGCTATAACATCCTAATCCGGGAAGGACTCGTCTGTCCTGTCGGTATCGCTATTACTCCCAAAGGGCAGCTGCTGGTGCTGGACTGCTGGGATCATTGCATTAAGATCTACAGTTACCATCTGAGAAGATATTCTACCCCTTAAAGGCACGTTTCTAAGCGAAACCTCTTTTGGCAGCAGAGATTCTTCCAGCCACGAGGCAATCTGATGGGAACCGGTGTCAAGCAAGAGTTCAGGAAGATTGTGCCATAACTGAAGGGGGTTTGGCATAGAGGCCGTCATGTCTTGTGTTTAGAAACAGAATAGCTTACATGGTTGTGGTCTGCTTTATCTTCTTTTTTGTTTAATATAAAAACAGTACAATAAAAAAGAACAAGCACAAGGGAAAGGATCCATCCTTCTGGAATATTGGTTCCTTGCTCAATGACTGGTCACTCCATAAACTTCTCACCTCCTTTTGCCACATCTCTGACACTTCCAGCTTCAACCACTGTATCTTTGTGCCATAAACACTGACTGACTGCTGTAAATCGCCTTCCCTTAGAGGACTAGAGAGGCAAAATCCTCTTCTCGCTGTGGTACTTGCAAGGAACTGGGTAGCAGTTGTCTGGGCAACTACTAGAGAAAGCAATTTCTGATTGCAGCACTGCGTAAACCGAAATAGCCCTCTCGGACTGCGGGGAGATGGAGCTTTACTTTCAAACTGATGAGGGAGGGTTTTCTCTCTCTGCTTTTCTGGTATTCAGGAGATCGCCCCTTGTCGTGCCACTTGTGAACCGTGTCTGTTCGATGTGAAGTGAGTCCTGTGCAATCATGGGAGACGGAGCTCAGCCAGAAAAGTGCCCTCTGATGGCAACAGGGTTTTTATGACTACTAAGATTTGTGCTAGGTAGAAAGGGGTAAAAAGGGAGGGGGCTGGAGGTAAAAAAAATGGGAAACCTACAGTTGATATTCGCTGTTGTTTTGTTATTAAATGTATCCTGGAAACTGTCTTTGGAAGGTATGTCTGGTATCTAAAGCTTCATGGGGGAGGAGGGAAAGGCTAGGGGAATAAGACTGGGAAATTATAGTAAATGAGATTAAATGCAACATATTGTCTGTTCACCTGCACTTCACTGTTCTGCATTCCAGGCCATTACATTTAGTGAGAGTTTCCACCCATCTGCACTTTGGATATTCAGGCAACTCACGGCTGAGATGGGGGGAAAACCATTTCGCCTTTATTTTTTTAATACTTGGAAACATGTCCATTGGTGCATTGCCTTTTTTCCCTTGCACAGCAAAACACTACATTCCTCAGATTATTTTTTTTTTACGGCACCAGCAGGCACCGGAGTTCATGTTCGTCGCGGCTTTGGGCCAAATGAAGCACAAAACTGCAGCTGTGTGAACCGAGGCCCCCACAGTGCTACTCTCCTGGCTGATAAATGTGTACCTCAGTGTGGTGCTGCTCGCCTAGAATCGTTTATTGAAGGAAAGATGCATTTAAATAGGGCACAGTGGTAGCATGTTAATCTGCCACAGATAATAGTTAGACCGCAGTGCATTTATTTGTTGCTATCAACAACGTAGTTGCAAATTTGGGGGCACAACAGACGATATAAAAACTGATTTTATAGCGGCTGCCGTGCTACAGCAAATTGTTTGCTCCTTGTGCTACAACATGTATGCAACAGGTGGTTTTGTTTTTTAAGCTCCCATATACTTTTCCCTATTGAAATGGCAAAGTAAAACAGGCTTCAGAGCCGCTGCTGCTCCAGCCAGTTATTTGGGAGTTATGGGGTTTGCACAAGCGCTGGGAGCAGATTTTGCTGGGATTTTGTGGGGTTTTTCTTTGTTTGCTTTAGTGGGTTTGTTTGGGGTTTTTTGTTTGTTTTGTCTGGGGTTTATTTGTTTGTTTTGTTTGGAGGGTTTTTGTTTCATTTCTTGTTTGTTTGGGTTTGGTTTGTTAGTTTTGTTTATTTGTTTGTTTCTTTCCTTGTTCAGCTCAGGCAAAGCACTGAACAGCACAACCCAGCTGATGGAGGTGCCCCCTGTCTGGGGCAACTTGTTATTTCTCTCACTAAAATTCCCTGGAAAAAGCCTGGGGAGACGGAGCAGGAGCTGAGACAGACACGGTGACGGTCCAAGAACTGCCCCCTCTTCGCTCCTCAGCTGCTCCCTGGCTTTGCTGAGGCTGCCAAATTGCACAGAATTATTTACATTCTCTGCTGCTCTTGTTTGGGTGGGAGGGGGCAGTCGCCTGAGGTATGTAGGAGTAATTTGGGGAGCTGATCTCATCCTGCATGTATGTTTTTGGGAGATGATGACTATTACTGGGCCCTTCTGCAGTTAATTACGTTGTAACTCAAGGCGTTTTTTCCAGTATTGCAGTAATGGCAGTTCCTCTCCTACTGATCTCTTTTAAACATTTCTCCTCTTTCTAAGAACTGCTCCAAGCAGGAAGCTACTGTGGACCTGAATAATTGAAGCAATATTATCTATGATAATATGTACCTCTGTCATTTTCTGTTCCAATGGATTATTTTTTTCTTTTTGGCAATAAACATCACACCGCTAGCAATAACATTTCCTGGAGTGCTTGAAGGGACAGAAAAGCTGGCCTGGTAAACTGAGCAGTTGGTTACCCAGCCTGTTCCTGGTCACACAGTTCAAACAAAGCGTCCGTCATGTTTCTCACTCAGAGATCCAAGAAAAACAACATTACCCTGCGATGCACTGCTGGGCCAGGACACTGCAATCGGCGCCTGGGGGTGTGTGTCGCCTGCGGCTCTTCTTCTAGTCTGGGGTTTTAGGTAGAAAATGGAAAAAATAACCTGCTGTCCCTCACCCGGGGCGTGCAGGTCCCCTGGCAGAACTCGACAGCGACTACAAGATGATTTTGCAGAGCTGTATTTCTTGCCGTGGTGCCCCCACGCAATGTTGTGATCGTCTGCCAAGCGAGATGAAATGGGGTAATTAAGGATTGTGATGAAATAGTTTGGCTTCTGCTCTCTACCTGGAAGAAGAGCTTGTCTGGTTATACGTATGTGTTTGGTTTTTAAAGATTGTGTAATAAAGGAAAAATTGATCCAATTAAAAGCGCATTGCAAACAGCTCATTTTCTTATTAAAAACACTTCATCTCCTCCCTTTGGTGGCAGATTGTTTTCTACGCCCAGTGGGGATTAGACTTGGGAACACGATGGCTACGAGACCCCTTTTATGCCGTCAGGTTGCGGAGGATAAATCTGATTTCCTTGGCAGGTCTCCTGTAACTTTACCTGACACTTCCCTACCCACCTCATAAACAAATACTAGAGTTTCATGCCTGAATTCACACCGATACTCCCACAAGGGCAATATCATACTTTTCACCTGATGTTTTAAAGGTCTGGTCCAAATTCCCTGGCACTGAGCGCTCGGTAACAGATCCAAGATGCTGGTTTATCAAACATACACCATCTCTGCAGAACAACTGCCGTGCCAGTCCTGTTAGACTTACCCTGATGCTTTATATGAAGTTATAATTTCTTAGAGCAGCAGCAACTAAGCCACAAACATTTGTTCTGGGCAGCAACCGACAGCCGGGCTTTCCAAAGGGATGAGGGGCAGAGCCTGTTCCTTAATCAAAGGGCTACAAAAGTAAAAATAAAGCCAGATGCTTGGAGTCTTTTCTATTGTATAGCTTAAGTGATTTTTCTGGGTCATTACTCAATGCAAGGATTTAAAGTTATTTCATTTTGCACAACTAATTACTCTACTTGCCTGGCAATTTTGGATTACAATGAGCAGTGCGTAAGGTCATTTAGCGGAGTGAGTCACAGCACGTACTTTAGTCTAAACTAAATTTCATGGCAACCAGCTAGATTGTTTTTTCCTCCTCCGAACAAAATGTCAAAAGCTGATGTTTTGAAACATATAAAGACATAAACGGCAAGTAGTAGCAGTGTTACAGAGGTAGTGGAGTGGTTGTTTATAGGAATGCATCTCAAGGACAGGGAAATTCTATATGCTCTACTTCTGACCGAGCAGGTCTAAGGGAAAGCCGTAATCTCTTTTAACAGATGCAAAGCTCTCCTTACAGCTTTCTCAATGCACCTGATTGTGTCTGGGAAATGAAAACTGAACATTCCCATGGACTAGTTCAAACTTAATTGTGTTACGGCACTATCAGACCTGCACGGAGATGAAGGGGACCTTGAGAGGACAGAGGGGACCCGCAGACCCTGCTCAGAAGAACGTGGACTGCTATTTTAGCAGAGCTCGAGGCTGTGTGTTTGAAGGCTGTGTGTTTGGCTTCTATTTTATGAAGATATTTGTCTAAACTGTTACGTTAACAAGAAAGCATGAAAATTGTAACCTCTTAAAGATACATACAACCAACAACATATGGTCCGAGAGGAGATAAGCCAATATTGGAGGGGCTGGCGGGCAGAAAGGCTTAGGGAGTGTGACAGGACCTGCCTCTATCTGTTACTGAGAGGAACATCTGTCACATCTGTAGCAGCCACCTTCAAAGCTCAGCTTGCTGAGTGCCCAACACGGCCAGGTCACCTCTAACCAAGGAAACTCTACCTAGAGATCACAAGAAATGCAAGAAAAACAAACATTTCACTCACTGAAGATGCAAAGCAGCCCTGAAACACAACACTTGGGTACTGAAACCCTGGGAATCTCTCCCACCCTTGTCCACCAGCATCCTTCCCGCTGCCCAGCCGTGCATCTCCCAGCTCCTGGCTGGGAAGGGAGAGGAGCCCCCAGGAGCCCCGTGCTCCCCCGCAGCTCCACACCACCAGCACACTGCTCCTTCTTCCAGCATTTCCCAGTTGGAGAAGAGAAATCTCCCACGCTGAGGCTCAGCTCGTCTGCACCGTGCGAAGGAAAAGAGTTGTCACTCAAAGGCTTGACAAGACGAGACCCTCCGCATTACTGCTGATAACGGCTCCATTTTCTCTAAGTGCCGGAGCACTTACAGACATTTGTTCTGCATTTTGTGTATCGCAGTGGGAACAAGGCAAGCTGGAACAGCTCGTGGGGAAATCCCACCGGGGCTGTCAGGTTTTGCTATCAGAGCAGCTCTTCTCTTTCCCTAACCAAGCTCTCCTCCTCATCATCCACGCAGACTGAGGGGGCCACAAAGAAAAAAGCCCTTGCTAAACCTCAGCTAAAACCTTGCTAAAGGTTTATCAGACACCTGAAGTGGTCGCCAGCAGGTGGATTTGTTGGATGGAGGTATCACTCTCCTTCCTCCTGTACATTTTGTGAGCATCCTTGCATTGGCTTGACCCACAGCCTCTACTTTCAGTTTTATTGCTGAGCATGGCATTCTAGAATCATAGAATGGCTTTGGCTGGAAAACACCTTTAAGATTGAGTACAACTGTGACCTAACACTGCCACTGCTAAACCACGTTGTTAAGCACCTGATCTACACGTCTATTCAACCCCTCTGGGGATGGTGACTCCACCACTGCCCTGGGCAGCCTGTTCCAATGCCCAACAGCCCTTTGGGGAAGAAATTGTTCCCCAGATCCAACCTCAACCTCCAATGGTGCAACTTGAGGCCATTTCCTCTCGCCCTATCGCTCGTTACCTGGGAGAAGAGACCAACACCGCCCTGGCTCCAACCTCTTTTCAGGTAGTTGTAGAGAGCAAGCACACACCCAATTTACTTCCAGGAGGAAGGGGATAACTTTGCATTTCGACAAGCAGACCATCCTGCAAACACCCACCCCAGTAGGGCGGTGGGTCTCGGTAGTGAGAAGGCACCAACTTTCTGCTGTCCCTGGTAAAAACCAGATCACTTTCCCCTCCATTTGGCTGAAGAAAGCATTCTGCAGGCACCAACCCGCACCACGGCGTTTGGGCTGCTCCAACTGCTGCAAGGAGCCGTCTCTTCTTCGAGACCATGTTTTCAATTAGGGCTGGACGCGCAGATTGTGCGCGGTATTGGCGGAGGCCTCCTCCTGAGGCCTGCCGATTGATTTATGAAGTTGATTAAAAATATTAAAATTATTTTGTGCGGTGCTGCAAACACACCGCAATGTGCATTTTTATCATACTTGGTGATGTTCCAATTAGCTCCAGACTCTCCTCTCCCCCTCCTCTTCCGACCTGCTTTGCTCGCTAACAAATTGCAGTTGTCCTGGCCTCACTTTCGTATTTATTAGAGATGATGCATATGTGTGCTCTCGGAGCAGTTCGGAAACGGGCTGGTTTGCAGCGGGGAGCCCGGCGGGCCAGAGCTGTTTCCGAGTGGAGAAGACATCCAGAACTGTCTAGCTGGGGCTATTTATTCCAATCCTCCGTATGTCACTGGCAAAATGAGAGTAAATCAGCAGAGAAGCTAGGAATAAAATCTGTCTACCATAAACAGCAAGGTCTTTCTCTTACCTAACTGGGGTTTCTCCAGGAGAGAGCCCTGAGTCTCCTGTGACACATTCTCTGTCCATAGAGCTGATCTCCCCTAGTATCAGCAAGAGGGCTGAACATCCTCAGTGTCCTACCAAGGTCATTTTTTGGCCATCAGAGACACTTGTACTCTCTGCAGAACCAACAGTCCCGACATTCAACCTCACACCAGCTACTGAAGCCACAGACGGAGCCACACGCAAAGTACGAGGCCGGAACCAGCACCTGGTACCCAAATACTGTGCAGTCAGAAATTAACACTTATGTCCAGACATCGCATGCAAAATCTACAGAGAAACCCTGAGGTCCCACACATGCTTTGTTGCTTCACAGGTGGTGGGGAAGGATGCGAGGATGCTCCCAGCATACTGGGGATGTCCCCAGGACACCAGGGATGTCCCCAGCACACCCGAGCGGCCCTGCCAGGGGTGGGCACAGCTCCAGGGGCACAGGTGGGAGCCGTGGGGGACCGAGGGAGCCCGCCTTGGCCAGCTGCATACCATGGACTACAAAGGCAATTATTTTGTCAGCAAGGCACTGCTCGCTTCAGGCCCTGTGCCACCACGGGGCTTCACAGTTAAGGCCCAGGAACCACCGCTGACCCCGTCCCCTGTCTGCTCCCCACCCAGGGAGCACGCCAGAATGATTAATAATATTACAAGTACATAAACAACACACCTCCACCATGCTTTCTCTTGCTAAACAGGGGCATTGCTATGGCAAACTTCATTTATCACAGTTTAAAACCCAAACAAATGAGTACACGGTGTTATAAATACATTTACAAGACGAGCTGTGCTGGGAAGACAGAGGAAAAAAATGAGCAGAAAGCGATGGAGGCAACAGGAGCTTGCACAGAACGAGGCCGCTCTTGGCAGCACCTGCGGGGCAGGACGCAAGTGCCTTTATGACCTTGGTTATCATCAGCCCCATGACGGGCCCTGTGAAACAGCACAGATGTTCTTCAACGGAAAAATATCAGACTCGGGGAATATCCCCAGCTCCCTGGAGGAGAGAGATGAATTGGCAAATGGAAGGCTACGGCGATAAGGGAGTTTTTATAAACATAACCTAATTGTATTACTTCAAAGTCCTGAAGTTTATTGCCCTGTTTAATGATGTGTCGCGTTATTTATGGTGTAGCACAATGAGTCTGCTATTGATTTAATACACTTCCTTAAAGACTGTCATTGTCACAAGCAATAAAACGAAGCCATTCTGAGACAGCTCAATTGTGTCACATCTCCATCACGCGACCCCAAGCACCACCGCAGCGGGGCCGGGGGCAAGTGGGGACGTGGGTCCCTGGGGATGGATGGAGCCAGAGTGGCCACTGAAGGGCAGAAGTGGGCAGGACGGGTTCATCGGGCTCAGGGATGCTGCCTCTGGACATGTGCCACCATCTCCTGCTGCTGGGCACTTTGTTTGGTACAAATCATAGAATCATAGACTCATTTTGGTTGGAAAAGACCCTCAAGATCATCGAGTCCAACCATTACCCCACCCCTGGCACTGCCCCATGTCCTGAGAACCTCATCTCCGTCTGTCCAACCCCTCCAGGGANGGGAGAAGAGACCAACACCCTCCATTCTACAAAGTCTCCTCTCTGCGCCCACAAACCACTGATGGTGTGTGCACGGGGAAGAGGAGGTGACGGATGGAAAACAGCACCAGCAACAACCGACATTCGTGGCACTCACCTTTCTGGTACTGGAGCCAGAGTTGCTGCTGGACTTTCTTGCTGGGGAAGTGGATGGCGCAGCTGAACTCGGAGCCGTACAGGGCCTCCGCGATGTAGTGCGAGCCGAACTGCTGGATGAAGGAGAGCAGCTCCTCCCGGCTGCTGTCCTTGTTCAGGATCTTCAGGATGTTTGCGAAGCCTGCGGGAGGGAGGCAGGGGGTTGGCAGGGGCGCAGGCAGGGCTGCCAGCCCCAGCCGGGGAGAAGGGGACCCAGCATGTCCCCTGCTCAAGGCAGACAAGTTCCTGCAGAGGTGCAAAGCGCAGCTCCTCCTCTCTTGACCCTTTGGAATCCACAACCTGCTATGGGCCTGGGCTGTGGCTCTGGCATCCTTTTGTGATTCCTCTCCTTTCTCAAATCATTTTACAGGGATGTGCATGTGAACACAGAGACACACCAACACCCTCCGGCCAGCTCCAGCCTGTTTTCCAGGCTGCTGGGAACTCATCAACGCTCTCCCCAAAGGACGTGCTTGGCCTTTGCTCTGCAGTAACCACAACCAGAGGTGTTCTCCTGGTGTCATTACAGGTGGCACTGCAGACCATGCCCATTGTAAACACCTTGCACAATCAATGACTATTTTTAGGAAAGCTGGAGATGCATGGGGCTGGGTTGATGGCAGCTCTGGAAGTGCACAAGGTTTGGGACATCTCTTGAGCATCACCTGTGCAGGGACTGCTGGCATGGGACAAGGACACAGATCCTCGCTGCTCTATGGAGGTGAAATATCAAGGAGGCATTGGTGACTACATGGTGCTTTGGCATCATTTAGAGCTGGCCAACAGTGCTTTGGTTCAGTGGTGGAACTGAAAACATACTGCAAGAAAATACATCACGACTGTCTCCAAAATGAGGTTGTCTGGCTGGTTGGTTGTTTGGTTTATTGAAGGAGAAAGTCGGTTTAATAAAAAAAGCTAGAAGAATTCATTTTGAGCTGAACCCAAATATTTTGTTCAGCTCTGAACAGGTTATTTCATTCCAGGGCTGTGCAGCTTGTCTGCGCTAGATCTTTTTTTTTTTTTCTTTCCCCATTTAAAAACAGGTTGATTTTTAAATAAAAAATGCTGTTTTGAAATGAAAAGGCAAAACATTTCAGGTCGTAACAAAATGTTTCAGCATTTCTGAAACAAAATGTGTAGCTATAAAAACATGGAAGTGAAATGTTTTGACGTTTCCAGGATCTTCCCGCCCACCCCTTCTTCATCTGCGACTCCCTGCTTTATATGACCCACATTTACAAGCACTTTGGGTCCTTTGGAAATCACATTTTTCAAGAATCTACTCTTTGTTGTACATGAACGTATACACAGCCACCCCCACATGAATCCTCCCTGCAGTGTTGCTTATTAACTTAGAATCACAGAATCACAGAACAGTTTGGGTTGAAGGGCCCTTCCCAGCTCCCCAGTGCCCCCCCTGCCATGACAGGGACATCTTCACCAGCTCAGGTTGCTCAGAGCCCCGTCCAGCCTGGCCTGGGATGTCTCCAGGGATGGTTCATCCACCACCTCTCTGCCCAACCTGGGCCAGGCTCTCACCACCCTCAGGGCCAACAATTTCTTCCTCATGTCCAGCCTGAATCTCCCTCCTTTAGTTTAAAACTATCACCCCTTGTCTTATCACAACAGGCCCTGCTAAAAAGTCTGTCCCCATCTTTCTTAAAGGCCCAAATTATAACTTGATCCTGGCTCTCTCCCCTGCTCTTGGTTTGTGCGACTGAGCTGCACAAACTCCCTCCCTCAGTTTCCCCCTTGTAAAAAGGAGATAAATCTCTCTGCCTGCCTCTGCTACAGCGCTGGGAGCGTGAGTTACTGCCCGAGCAGAGCCTGGAGGTGGGTAAATGCTGGTGAGATGCTCCACACGACTGTGCCTTGGGGCAGATGACCACCACCCGCCCATGCAGACATGCATCTCCCCGCTGCTAGAAACCCTCACCTGCAGAGAGGGTGATGGAGCTGAGCTTCACCCTGTAGAGGTTGCTCCTGACCCGCCAGTGCTGCACCATGGGGTAGCCCATTGCCTCATCGTACTTGATGTCTCCTGCAAAGGAAGAGCCGGTGCTCAGCCCCCACTGCCCCATCTGCTAACGCTCTCATTGAGCGCTGGCATTGCCATGCCCTGCAGGGGCGAGAAACGGGAGGGGGACAGGGATGGTGCCACCTCTGGTGGTCACACCGTGGGGTCCCAAAGCTGCTGGCAGGACCAGCGTTGCAGTGGCAGTGGCTACCGGGAGCTTGTGGGGATGGAGACGCTGGGGTGGACTCACACAGCCCATATGTTATTTCTGCCCCAGGTACACTGATGTCCCAAGGTACCCTGAGATAACAGGGTTGCTGATGCCCCAATGTACCCCAAGATAATGGGGATGCTGATGCCCCAAGGTACCCTGAGATAACAGGGATGCCAGTACCCCAAGGTACCCCAAGATAATGGGAGTGCTGATGCCCCAAGATACCCCAAGATAACAGGGATGCTAATGCCCCAAGGTACCCCGAGATAACGGGGATGCTGATGCCCCAAGGTACCCTGAGATAACGGGGATGCTGATGCGCCTCGGACCACAGGATCCTGGGTGGAAGAAGGGATGCTCGGCCCTGTGCTTGCCCCCAGCCAGGGCTGACCCCGGGTGCAGCTCGTACCGGTGAGCAGCCGGAGGTCGGGAAGGGGCTCGGAGAGGACACCGCGGCACTGCTCCTCCACGGGCAGCGGGATCACCATGAGGCCGTCGGCCAGCTGGGGGAAGTCCTTGATGAAGTTATTCTCCCTGCAAGAGAGAAAAAAACAACTGCAAAGCAACGATGCAGGCTACGGCCGGGCAGGGGGGCTGAGCCGCCCCAGCAGCATGGGGACAGGTGGCTCAGGAGGGCGAGGGACATCTCCTGTAGGCAGGAGACCTAACAGCGGATGGATGGGGTTTGCAGCCGCTGCCAATGGCTGCCCCTTGCTGCTCAGCCCTCCAAGATGATGTTTAATGAGCTCCCCGGGGCCCACGGCTCCATTAACTCGCCAGCAGCGTGGGACCGCTCAGCTGGGGGACTCGGTCACTGGTTTTGGCCCAGATTTTCCAAGTGTGTCACTGAAGAGGCGGCAAACAGCGGTGAGGAGAGAGGAACGGCTGCTACATCCCAAAACTGCCCCCCCAGTATGGGACTGTGACCAAGCACCAGATCAAGCCCCGCTGGGGCTCCCCATCCCAGGCAGCAGCATCACCCCACAGCTTTGCCCCTGGGTGACTGGCTCTGCGAAAGGAGGAAAAGGTACATTTATAGACAGACAGCAACAAAAAAAAAAGTCATTGCATGTAGCTCATGGTGCAATTTTACCACATACGCAGGATCTCTTCTAACCTTGGCAGGTATAACATTGTATAATAGGCCCCTAATGAATTGTTTCTAGAACAACGATACCAAGGAAATTATTTGAAATGGTGAACAGACAGGTCTCTGGGAGACAAGCCTCCCCCGGCAAACCAAACGCTTCGCGCCTGTGCAAAGGAAACAAGAGGGGGGATTTTAAATATTGATCTTAGAGCCAAAATATAGGCCATGAGGCTCTGCATCCTCCGGGTGTGGAGACAAAAGGGCAGTGGAGCAGAAAAATGGGAGGTTCCTGCAAAATCAGGTCAGCCCCGGGGAGCTGAGGGGAGGCTCTGGCTGGCACCGCCTGTCCCAGCTGCATTTTTCTGAATAGATTTTCCTTTAAACAGCTGCTGGGTTCACCCCCTTTCCCCAGTTTTACCCTTTGCAGCTCATCCCTGGGAGGGATGCCACATCACCTCATCATCATCTCTCAAGTGGGGACACCTTGGCCACCTCAAAAGGGTCCTATTGCAGTGAGACATTGGGCTGGAGGAGCATGTCCCTGGGACCCTCTCCCTCCTCCAGCATCAGATACGGCCGATGGCACAGTCCCAGGCAACCAGCTTGGGGATGCTCCTGGCCCCGAGACACATGAGGAGCAGTGGGATGAGCAGCCAAAGGAGGGGACACACGAGTGGGGCCGAGCACGGCTGCCTTCACGCTGCACCCCCATCTCAAAGCCACCGGCACCAGATTGTGTCCCAGGAGCTTCACTTTAGGCACTGCTGGAGGAAAAGGGGTTGGTTTGTCTGAGGGGAAAAGCCTCTCGCTCACACGTGTGCTCACAGATCTCCTCCTGCTCGTGCCGCGCGGGATCCCCACGGCAGAGCGGTGCTTTGCTGTTGGGAGCCCTTCGCTGTCTCAGCGATGCAAACGGGGAACGGCAATTACTGCCAAAGCCAGGAGCTGTGTGGGTGGAGGGAAGAAGGGGCTGCAAAATTAGACGAGGCGGCAGGGAACGCGGGAAGGAGGGTGTCGGTGTCTCTGCTGCTCTGTCTCAGCAGAAAAGGGAGAAAAGCATCAGCGCTACCAAAACCTCAAGTGATGCTGCATCAGGAAAGCTGTGCTGAGCCCACCGGCCGCCCCAGGGCATGGGGACTGTCCCCTCCCTGAGGGGTCAGCCTTGCACCCAAGGGTGAGCACAAGAGCCAGGTAGGTCACGCCAGGCCTGGCTCCGCATCCCACCTCCCCAAGGACCAGGAGGGGATGCCCAGGAGGACAACGGCACTGGCTGGTGGCACCTTCCCAAGTGCTCTCCCATCACCCTGCACAGGGGGACAGACCTGGCAGTGCCAGAAGAGCTCAGCCGCGGGGGCCAGAAACACGTTACATGGCAGACACCAGGAGACTGCGTTAACCCAGCGCCCTGCACCCATGCATGGGGCAGAGAAGATGCAAAGAAGCAACGTGTCCTCCCACCATGCTACCCTACCTGGAGCATCTCACTGACACCGGCCCATGCCACGAGCGCACAGACCGGCTGTCCCTGGGCGGCAGGACCGTCCCCTGGGGCTGATGGCCCTGGCACAAGAGCTACAGAGGGAGAACGTGGAGGAGACGCACACCAGCGTGAGGGGAACCTGCACTCAGCGGCTGCTGCTCGGAGCTGACGCCTTGAATAAAAGGTATTTACTGAAAAGCCGCGCTCTGCAGTGCCACTTGTTGTAATGCCGTTTTCTTTAACTGCTCGGCAGTCAAAAGGTCGAGGGAAAACAAGGGACAAGCGTGAGTCAAGGCGTGGGTGCACACACCGGTGCGTATCCACGATGTGCTCCTGCAACAGCGGGGAGCAGCGGTACAAGGCAGGACTCCAGGAGCAGTTTGATGATGCATTTTTTGCCACCCAAACCCTTCCTGCATCTCCTCCTTCCCCATCTCCAGCCCCCTACTCCCCATCACCCCAAAGCAGGGATGAGCCAGAGCTGTGCAAGGGGAAGCCCCCGCTGGGTGCAGGGTCTGGGGATGGTGCAGACCTCTGCCGAGCCCCCCCTGTTTCTAGGGGTGCAGGAAGGCAAACCAGGAGGGCAGATGATGGGGCCACCCAAACCCACCTGTGCCAGGCGGCTGCTGCCGGCAGAGGGCTGCCGCTCCTTTCCACCGCGCCTTATTAACAACCCTGCGGCTCGCAGCGCTGCTGCCTGTAGAGGCACAAAAAAAGAGTTTCTGCCAGGCTTTTGTGCTCTCTGGAAGCTCTGATCAAAGCCGCCGGGCTCTGTGCGAGGGGCAGGGACACAGACGAGAGGGATGTGACAATATCCCTGTGCACGTGCCGCCGCACGTGTCCCCACCTGGGGCACAGCCAAGCCACCGGGTGTGGGACCGTGTGCACGGTTCACACCTCGGGGTCCGTGACATTTCCAAGAGGCACGGCAGCACTTTGATGACTTAGTGGTTCCTACCAGTCATGCAGCCAGGTTTATTCTGATGGAATCAGGAGGAAGCCCAGCAAACCCGCCTGTTCCCAGCACCTGCTAGACCCACAGCATCCTCCTCCGCCTCCTGTTCTGCTCCCCAGTGTCTCCCCACGGAGCAGACGCCCAATGCAGCAGCAGCAATGAGCACGCTGCTCTCTCCAGCACGGTGCACACTGAATCCACTCGCTGACTCGCAGAGCTCGCCTGGAAGGGACCTGCACACCCCCCAGCACATTTTGCAGATACTGAGTCATTATACAAGGAGATGTTGTTTCTCCGTTGCAGCCCCAGCCTCCAGTAGCATCCGACCCAGAGTTCATCCCCGCCTTGGGAGGGAGCTGACTTCCACATAAACAAGTCTTCACGCTGGGAAAGGTCAAATGGCTAAAGGCTTTACTGAGCTCTTGTACTGGCAGGGTGGCCTGGATTAAACTGAGTGCAAAATCCTGGTTTTGATGGACACACGGCGTAACCTTGGCAGAGTCATAAAATCCACCCATTGCCTCGGGTGACAGATAACAGGCAGCAGCTCCCTCGTCCCAGGGTACTGTTGGGGTTAAGGCAATTAGTGGCTGCTCAGGTACGAGGAGAAGGGCTCAGGCAGCGAGAGCCTGCTGTGCCGGTGTCCTCCTGTCCTTCTGAAACCCAGTACACAAACTAGAGATGTTTTCGGGGAATCTGACCTTAAACAATACACCCAAGGTTGTGCGATACAGCCGTGGTGTGGTGCAGCGTAGGGCAGCACTGCTGTGCTCCACAGTGCTGGGAGCATCTCACACAGCCCGCAAAAAGGACCAGCACCCCACAGCATCCCTGAGCGAAAGGGGGTTTCGCTGGAGAGCAAATATGAGCAAATCTGAGCATCACCTGCCATGGGGC
Source organism: Pampusana beccarii (assembly GCA_013399365.1). Taxonomy (NCBI): domain Eukaryota; kingdom Metazoa; phylum Chordata; class Aves; order Columbiformes; family Columbidae; genus Pampusana; species Pampusana beccarii. The sequence continues at coordinate 156,694 of VWYH01001909.1, forward strand.
TCCCTGCCTCCATCCGCCACTGACAGCGATGCTCACCCCGCATCGCAGCGACCGGGCAAATATATTCATGAAGGGGTAAAAAAAAAATAAAATAAAATGACCCTACAAGTGATTAGCTGATGCCCTGAAGCGTGAGATTTAATTACCCTTATCTGAGCCGGCACAGCTACAAATGTTAATCACATTATCATCCAGCGTGCTTATGTTCAGCAAAGTGACTATGTGAGGATTGCACTCTCTGCTATGCAAGTCTGAGAGGATGCCTTTTCTGGCAAGAATAATTTATTAATCTCACTTCTTTCTGTCCTGCAATGACTTGGAGAGATCACGATGGATTTGAGGTTATTTAGTGCCAGCTTTTGACCCAACTTTCCCTCAGAGAAGCTTTCCCGCTGGGGTGGCTTCACGTTCGCAAGAGTTCAGCCTGCATCTGACACGGGGACATTCAGAAATAGCCGCTTTTTAGCTTCTCGTCACAAAAAAAAAAATTGATCTAGAGTCACCGGGAGACAGAAAAGAGGGTGTCCTGTTTCCACAGCCACTTTGGAGAAGGTAAGCGTGCTGTAAATCTCCCCCCACTTGTCTCTGTGACCTCGGGCACTGGTGAATTATAAAGGCTTAATGCAAACCCTCTGAAGCAGCTGTTACTTACTCCAAATTTACTGGTCATTAATTTTAGCGAGACCCCACTCCTGTATAATGAGGCAGAATAAAAAAAAAGGAGAGATGGGTCAGGTTTTGCCAGGTCCTGGAGCCCCCACCCCTCCATCATCCGATGTTGTGGATAAGTCCTATTCCTGTACTGCCCGTCCCTCCCCAGCATGTCCCACCTCAGCAACAGCAATAAACAGCCCAACAATATTCAACAGCTGCCTTACCTCTCAGTTCAGGGAGAATTAGCATTTAAATTGAGATGTTTTGGGGAGGTAAATCACGCCAGCGCTGGGGCCGCGGTGCCCCTGGGCACGCACAGCGCTCCTTGGGGCTGGTGTGATGTACCTGCATCCATGGTGCTCAGCATCATCCCTCCATGTGTCCCACCGAGCCCCAAACCTGCCCCAAAATGCTCCGTGGGGTTGGGAGTGACGGGGACCCCCCTTCCCGCTCCCCTCTCCCGTGGGGCTGGGGCTCTGCGGTGGCAAAGTCACCGGCTCTGTGACAGGGAGGTGTTGAGAAGGGCTCAGCCAGCACCCGCAAAACACCGTGGGCTCCGTCTGGGCGGCTCTTTCATCACAGCACTGGAATACAAATCATGGTGCTGCACCGGCACAGCCACAGTGGCACCGCTTGGGCTCCTCTTCCCTTGTTGTGTGCAATTTGGGGACACCGAAGCACGGGAGGGGACAGCAAGAGCTGTAGGACCGGGCAAAGGGTGGTGGTGGCTGCCACGAGCGATCCCAGCTGGGAGCAGGACCTGCAAAGCCCACTAGTGCCTGTGCCACCAAACGTGTGGTGCCATGCAGGGACCACAGCCATGGCACCGTGATGGGGACAGCCAAATGACATCCGGACATGGGACTTTAAGACATGGGACAGCAGTGACAGACAGACGGACACAGGCAGGGGGAGCAGCGCTGCTCTCCAGGAGCCGGCAGAGGCGGGGAAGGGGATTTTTGCCTGATGAATGGTTTAGTCACCAAACAAGAGGAATTTCCTTGATCCAAACTGTTTATGAACCTGTTGCAGAACCCAAGCAGAGATTTTTTTTTTGCTTGTTGTTGCTTTTAAGTACAAAATAGATGAAGGGAGATTAATAGATGCCACCACTGTGCTGCCACCACCTCCGTGCCTCCCAGAGGGGTTCTGCATCTCCCTGGTAGCTGAAGGCAAGTCCCAGTGGAGACTGTGACTGCTTTCCCATTCTTCATTAGCGCACTAGAACATCAAACTCACTTCCCAGTAATCCAAAGCACGCTACTGGTGTTTCAGTTCAGCTGTTGAACTGGTAACTCGACTCTCTGCACCGCTCGTGCCTGAACCCAGGCCAGCAACATGACCTGGGAATCTCGCGCCCGTGCCCATCAGCATCGTGCTCCACCAACGCTGGACCATTCCAACCTTATTTTCATACAAATCACTTAAAAACATCCCACAAACACTAAAGCCCTCCTCTGGTCTGCACAGCCCTAGCGACACCACCGAGCACTCAGGGAAACCCAATCAGCGGTGCCCACCACGGCACCGACGGGGAACATCATGTTCGCCATCACAAAACGCATCCTCTCCTCAAGCCATTTCCAAAGGAAACACACTGGAACCTGCTTGGAGATGGAAACATGTACAAGCCACAAGTGATGGGAGCAGAGATCTCCTTCCTGCACCCCAGCGAGCCCCAGAGGCGGCAGTGGCTGGAGAAGGTTCACCACAGGCACTGGTGAATGTGGCTTTGGCCAGCAGAAGCAACAAAGCCCAGATGGAGCGTCCACAGCCTGGCACCCGGTTATCACCTTGTGTTATTTTCCCTGCCCCACTTCCCATCATACAGCTATTTATTTATTCCAGTAAAGGGTGAAATCCTGCGGTAGGCTGTGGATCTTCTTCCTCTGGGGTGCCCATTGGGAACAGGCAGAAGCGGAGCGCCGAGTAAAAACAAATTTGGAAAGTTACGGTTCCCACAGCAACGCCTGGCGCCTGTGCAGCAGGCAGCGCGCAGGCACGCAAAGCTGGATTTATGCCTTAATTAGAGTCAGGGCTGCAAGAGGAATCCCGTGCAAAGCTCTAGTTTTCAGCTCCTTACGCAACTTTGCAAATATAGAGATTATTCCCTTTCAGACTGATATTTTGCATGTTTCATCTAAGATTAAAGGTGATTTTCTGCAAGAAGTTTCAAGAAAACTAAAAAAAAAAAAATCCGAGTGAGAGGGTGAGGATGAAAAACTGACACAGCCCCAGCTGGTAAAAGGGAAGAGAGTGACAACCTGTCTCTTGTTTGCCTGTAACTCTGGCACAACTTGCTCTGGGAATCCTACACTGAGAGTAAATCCCTCAGGAAGCAAATGCAAGCAAACTCAGAGGCACGACTTGGTGCAGAAACTGCCAGCATTAACACTCGAACCCAGGTAACATCTCCTGCTACATCAGGACCAGAGCCCGAAATACCCGAGTCCACTGACAGCCCCTTCCCTCTGACAGGGCAGGACCCCAAATTTCTGCATTTACTGCCAGATACCTTAGGTGAGCAACATCAATAGGTGCATCATCACCCAGAAAAAAACCCTCCAGACACACCTCTCTGCCCCTCTCCTCCTTCTGTAGGGGCAAATCTAACCAACAACTAGCCCAAAACTCTCCACGCACGGCTAAACATTAAGCATTTGGCTTATCTCACCGGTGAGATAGGCGGTGGCTCCACCGCTGCCCATGTCTGGCTGGGTTTTGGCCTCAGGAGCCTCATCCAGAGCCTGCAACGTGGTTGCACAGCCAGGAGGACACATCTGAGCCATGTGCCACCCTTCTGCGATGGAAAGGTGTGGGAATCACCCGAGAGCTGATGAGAAAACCGCCTGGTGCTGCTCAGCAGGATCCGTGTCTTGCTCCGTGTATCTACTCTTAAGGTGCCTCCCTCCATTGGCTTCGCCATCGCTGATAGCCGAAGGCTCTGACCTTGTTGGCTTCCATAAGCTCAGCAACTTTCAGCCTGTTAACAATTTGGATGGGGCAGAGCCGTGCAGGCAGACAGACGTCCTGGAGCAGCTCACGGAGCTTCTGCCCACCGGCTGTGGCCACTGCAACATGATCTGGGGATGGTTTCTCTACGGGGGTGGTTTTCCTATTCCTGAGCAGCCCAGAGCAGGGCTGGCCGCCTCTTATGAATGATTATTTCAGCCCTGAGCTGAACCAAGGCTGCAGGTCCTATCGCGTGGATTTGTTTGGGTGCTGTTTGCAATCATTTCTCCGGCTGGCGCTTCCATCAGCGCGAGTTGTAACAAGGCAACAAACACAAAACTCCCACTGACTCCAGAGGAGCCAGGACCACACACTGGGACTTCCTAAGGAAATGGTGCAAAGTTGATGCCAGACTCGCATCCAGTTCGACAGGATTTGGGCACGGTGGCCTCTCCGCACACAAGTGGCTTTTCCAGGGAAACCCATCCCCAAAGCTGCAACGCCCTGGGAAGCGCAAGCACTGCCGTTTGAATAATATTTGCTTTTCCAATGTAAATGCAGAGCCAGCTCTCTGCTCAGCACACATATCAACTCTCTTTTAACAATTTGGAATCTTAAGCTTATTTTTTTCTCTCCTAGGCTTCATCGTTAACCTTTAAGACGGAGATAAGGCATAAGAGTTTGGAAAGGAATCAGGAGGGACCCTGGAAATGAGCCAGGAGCAGTGTTAATACTGGGCTGAACATCATATCTCTTCGGTTCTTCTTTCCCCCCAGGGTGATTCGGACCGCTCTTGACTACCACCATGGTATTACAAACTCTAATGAGGTTTGGAAAATAAGAAACCCACTGCGGCGTGGGAGAAACTAATAGAAATTGTTTTGTCTTCTCTCTATTAGTCATTAGAAGCAGAAGAAAAACAGCCACAGGCAGTGGCAGGGCTGCAATATCACCACACATTTCATATGCTGGCACTCCGACAAAGTCATTTCAATGCAGTTAATGCTCCCGCTTCCCCTCCACGCAAGACCTGCCACACACCAGCGTCCCCATGCAGGGCTCCATGAAGCCCCAGTGGTGCCCAGTGCCCACCAGTCAGGGCTGCAGCCCCAGGGGGCCCACAGAGGTGCCCATGCAGGATGCTCGGCTGGCCCGTGGCTCTGCCAGCAGCAAACCCGCCGGCACGGGCCATCGCAGGCGCTCTGCAGCGAGCTGCCGTGCACAGCACAGGGAACTGGCAGAAATGCCCTGAGTTTTCATCTAAAGAAAACTGTTGCTGCAGGTACCAGCCCATGGGAGGTGCCTCCTCGCCCGGCTGCGCTCTGGGCAGGGTGAGAGCAGGACAGCAAGGGAGCATCGCTGGGGGATAGAATCACAGACCAGTTTGGGTTGAAGGGACCTCCCCAGCTCCCCCAGTGCCCCCCCTGCCATGACAGGGACATCTTCACCAGCTCAGGTTGCTCAGAGCCCCGTCCAGCCTGGCCTGGGATGTCTCCAGGGATGGTTCAGCCACCACCTCTCTGCCCAACCTGGGCCAGGCTCTCACCNGGCAAATCCTCCATCTCTGGAGAGATGACTTGTGATGGGAACGGGACAAGCCAAGATTTTCTGCTGCACCGAGGACTGCGTCCAAGCCCTGCTGCCAGCTCGGCAGCAGGTTCGGCTCGACAGCTGGCAGAGCCGCGGAGCGCTCAGATATCCCGCGCTGGTGCCTGCTCGCGACCGCACCGCCTGCAGCAAGGATTCGCATTGCTAAGTCAATGTCAAGCCGATTTAGTCCTTGGATGGGGAATCTCCACCGACCAGCGCTGGCACTAGCGAGGGGGAGCGGTGACGGGTGGGTAAGTGTCAGCCTCGTCCCCAGAGGTGCCACTGGAGCCATGTCCGTGGCACAAGAAGCACAAACCCAGGGCCCATGCTAATGGTGACCACCAAGGAACTGCCTGCGGCATGATGGAAAAGCCCTGCTATCACAGCTTAGAGTTGGGTGATTACAATTTACCGCCTCGAACCCTCCCGTCTCACTCCCCTCCTTATCAGCTGAACATAACCCTTATTTTCACGTGTCCCAAGGGGGTGCAGAGCCCCCGTACCCCACATCAGATGAGGAAAGAAGGAGAAGCAATTCCTGTCTGCAAGCCTGTACACCACAGCAAGGCTCTAAAGCCAATAAGGACCCCCTGGGATGAAAGGTACTTTATAAATCTGAGCTGTTGTTATTATAAAACCAATCTCCACTGCATCTCTTAATAATGCAGATTAACTATGCAATAACACCAGCTATAATTAATGTCATAAAAGTCAGTGATAGGCAAGGCTCACAGGACAGCCTGTTCCAATGCCCCACAGCCCTTTGGGGAAGAAATTGTTCCCAGATCCAACCTCAACCTCCCCTGGCTCAACTTGAGGCCGTTTCCTCTGCTCCTGGCGCTTGTTCCTGGGGAGCAGAGCCCGACCCCCCTGGCTCCAAGCTCCTTTCAGGCAGTTCAGAGATCAGAAGGTCTCCCCTCAGCTCCTGTTCTCCAGGCTGAACCCCCCAGCTCCCTCAGCCGCTCCCATCACACTTGTGCTCCAGCCCCTTCCCCAGCTCCATTCCCTTCTCTCAACTCCTCGCCCCACAGTGCCAGCCCCTCTCCCCAATACCCCCAGGAATCTGGGGGGTGGGAAGGGCAGGAGGGGGGTTCCTGCCCAGGCACGGCCCCGCTCTGCCCAATTAGCGCTGCTGGGTGACAGGCTCTGTTTGCACTGCGTGATCAGCTGTGCAAATGCAAATCTGAACTTCCTCCACCGCAGCAGCTAACAAGATAATGAATATTTTCATCAGCTGCAGGGAATACAAACATCTGCGCAGACACAAAGGCGCTGCCAGGGCCGGGGGAACGCGGGGAGCAGGGACCGACCCCGTGCGAGGTGACCCCGCTGCCCCGCAGGCTGCAATGGAACAGAGCAGCTCAGGGACATCTGGAGCAGGGACGGGGCAGCAGGAGCAGGAGGTGGCTGCAACACCCATGCTTGTCAAGGATGCAATGGTCCATTCCTTAAATCCTCCCCACAGCAGGCACAGAACCAATCTAAAAACCTCTAGTACTTAAAACACCTCTAATTACTGACATCTCGATCAGTATATTTTATAAAAATCTCATCCACCCTGGATGCCTACACTCTCTTTAAGATATCTCTGGCACCAGACCCACTTTTGTTTTGCTAGAAGAATAAAAAAACAACACCAAGCCAGTGTGCAAAAGCACATGGCTGCAGACTGTTGGAAACAGCCGCTCAAAGCCACACAATCTATTCTCCTTCTCGGTGGGACGCGAGCTTCAAAACGGAGCAGGGCTGATGCACACGGGATGTAATCCTAACCTAACTGACAGAGTGCTGTGCTAATTGCATTAGTCATTTATTCACTGGATTGATAAAACCTCAATGCTTAACCTGGACGGTGAGGATGCGCTCAAAATACACAGCATGTGTCTATGTGCAACCTGTTGTGGGCTCTGAAAAGGGATAGACGGACTCAAGAAAGCAGCCAGGATATCCCTGACAGGGCTTCCACACAGCGTGTCTGAGAAATAGGGCCAAGAGGGGAGCATCACATCCCACAACAGCTCCAGAGAGCTGCTAAACCACTAACAACCCCCTCACCTGCTCCTGAGGACACGGCCTGGGGCATTAGCCGGGCTTGGAAAGACATCATTGCTTCCAACTAGCGTGTCTGAGGCTTCAGAGTTTTGAACAGGTAATAGAATTGCAGCAACAAATAATAAAAGAGAAATGAAATGGAAGGCAGCCGCTGGAAAAAAGATCCATCCGTTATCCCGGCCTGAAGGGTAATAGGTAAACAAGGCGTTGGGGTGCTGGCTGGCGCCGAGCTCGCCGGCACAGGAATAATAAACAGCACAATTATAACTTCTCTGCTCGGAGGTTTCAAAGAGAGGGGGGAAAAGAATATGAAAAAATCAATAGTGTTAATTTAACTAGTTACAGACGTTACATTTGTGATGCCACGGGGGAGGCAGGATGTCCTCGACGGGGCTGGCTGCCAGCTCCCAGCCGGGCAGCACCAGCGAAGAGCCTGGGTGTGATGCTAAAAAACCCGGTTGAGCACCCATCCTGCCCCCAACCAGCATCCACAGCTGGGGAGGCACTGAGTGCAGCTCCCCCAACGCAGTGGGGAGCGATGGGGTGGGGGCATTTCCCAAAGCAGCCTCCCCAGCAGGGCTGGCTCCGAGCTGTCAGCACGCCCCGCCGTTGCCGCGCCGGTTTATTAAGGGCTGAGAAGCGACGAGGGGAAGGAGTGACAGATTTAAAATTAACTTGCCAAACTCCCCATCAATATTATGACGAATCCCCGCATCGGTTCAGCGACCCGGCACGCTGCCTGACAGCGGCACCGTGGCTGCACGCAGGCAGAGCCGGCTGCCGGGCTGGCAGCGCTGGGGGCCAGCGGGGGTCCGTCCCTCCCCATGGCACCCCGGTGCTGCTCAGCACCACCACCGATCCATCCTGTCCTTTCCTTAAGGCATTAAAGAAGTAGCAGCCCCGTTTTACAGGTGGGGATGGGAGGAACAGCATCCTCCAAGGATGGATTTGCAGAGGGAAGGGTGCTTCCAGTTTGCAGGAAGGTGCTCGGCACAGCATCCCTGCATCCCCCAGAACTGTCCTCTCTGGTTCTGGAGAAGCGAAAACACTTGGTGTTTAACAGGGTTTTTTTTTGCAGTGAGGGAGCGCTGACACAAATCCTCTCCCCTCTCCAGCCACCAAACCATTTTGGCTGCTTATCACAGAATCATCAAATAATTTGGGTTGGAAGGGACCTTCCAAGCTCATCTATTCCAGCCCCTGCCATGAGCAGGGACATCTTCACCAGCTCAGGTTGCTCAGAGCCCCGTCCAGCCTGGCCTGGGATGTCTCCAGGGATGGTTCACCCACCACCTCTCTGCCCAACCTGGGCCAGGCTCTCACCACCCTCAGGGCCAACAATTTCTTCCTTGTGTCCAGTCTTTATCTGCCACCAACACCAAGAAACTCCCTGGATGCACTGCATCTCCTCTGGAGGGGGTTCAAATGGGGGCCATGTGGGTCAGTAAGGAGCTTCCCATGTCCCGGGGCTGTGCAAAGCTGGAGCAAGAGCCAGGATGAGCGGCAGAGCCAGAGCGGGGATGGGAAGGGACCCCAGCGAGGGCAGACGGGTGCTCCCCAGGGAGCGCCCCCCCCACATCACTCTGACATCCCGTCTGCCACGCAGGAATGACCCAGAGAGCAAAGCTGGCTCTCCGGGTAAGTAATTTGGGTCTTCTCCATATTAATGGCATAAAAGCAACAGTCTGAAACTGCAAACGGCTCTTAAACAAAAATCTCTACTCCCTCGTGGCAAAGAGACGGCACGAAACAGATAAGGAACGAACAAACAACCCATTTGGAAAATAATCCCCCGGTGACTTGGGGATGGTGCTGAGTTCGGGCTCTGCCCCACCGTGAGGCAACGGGGGGAAAATCGCTCTAATCTAGTCTTTAGTGAGCTGGATCCACCGCTGAGCCTGCCGGCTAGACCGAGAGCTGTGACTGGAATAGATCAGCTCCAATCCCATCCATTTACTACCACCACACAGCCTTTCGCCAAAGAGAAGAAACTGTTTTTGGGGGTTTTTTTTAAATAGGAAAAAAAAAGAGAGGGATGCCTAGAAGAAGGTGGCTCTGAATGTGCTACCAAAGATCAAAGACCCCTCCTCTGTCCCCCATCAAGGTGCCTGGTGAGGCACCACGCGGCAGCAGCATCACTGCGGGAGCGCTTGGATTTAAATCCTCGCAATCAAACAGTGGTACGCTCCTCCCAGCAGGAACCTTGACAATGGCTTGTCCAACAGGTCAGCCGAACCCCACAGTGATAATTAGCTGTTATTAAGCCACCTCAGTACGGAAAAAGCTGTCCACAGAGTTCCTAACTCATGATGGTTTGAGCTGAGCTGCAGGGATGCTGCAGTTCTCACGTCCTGCTGGGCTGGGGCTTCACTGTGGTTCATGGATGGGGAAATGGTCCTTGGAATCAGCACAAAGGGACGTGCAAGAAGGGACAGGCGCCGCGCCACACAACGAGGTGTTGCACCAATGCTGGTGTATATATGGAGCACATATAGCGCACGCAGTATGAACTGTGCTGGCTGCTGTGGGTACATTGGTCACAGCAGCCAGTATTATTTCCTTCATCCTTCCCTGTGGCGTTAGTATCTTCTCAGCGATGCCACCGAAATGTTTGGTTGCCGACTCCCTTGGATAAAATGACGTGGGTTAAAGGAGAAGACCAAAATCTCAGCCAACACTGACTAGAACCACAGGTCTGGGACCTCCAAGCTGCTCAGCTCTCCCACCACCAGCGTGGTGTGTGACGTGCTCACATCACACAGCATCCTTACTCTGTGTCCTAAAGGTACATCCTCGTCCTTTCGACACCACAAAGCCGTCAGTGCTACACCAGCTCCATCCCTCCAGCCCTCAGAAGGGCAGAAGCTCAAATAAGCATCACAGACCATTGGGTGGCAAAGAGACCACCCCAATGGGATGGAAATGCTGCTGTAACCAACAGATGTTGCCCAGGCCAGGGGGTGAGAGACGGCTTTTCCCAGCACAAAGCCCTCTTCCCAACACCACGCTGACATGCCTGGTGGATTGAGAATATCCTATTTATGAAAGACACTGAAGATGCGGCGACATGGGAAGCAGACACCATTCAAAGGACTGTCACATCTGCATAGCTAAAGGATCCCAGCAGTTATAAATCCCTCTAAAATACTCAGCCCCTTGTTCTGATAGCAGGTTCTTGCTCCTACTTTGCAGAAACAGGCTTTTAATCCCTGGTATTAGGCAGCTTCCTGCTATGTTTCAAATGCACCAAATTAAGGGCTTCTCTAACAGCTGGTATCTTAATGCTCAGAAAGGTTCTTGAATATCTATGAAAATCAGAGGCAAATTACATCTTTTAGTTAATAATTTCTTCTCCATTAACCTCCTCCTCTTCCCTCTTTAGGAGATGATGTAATGGTGCTTCCCTGCCATAAACCCCGACACGCCGGGCAGCCTGGCCACGGGGAAGGACACCGGGTATGGGGACACGAGCCCTTCTGATCGCTGCCTGGTGATTCTGGAGCCAACAGCCTATGTTCAAATGGGAAAGGGCAGCCGTGCTGACCCTCCAGGATGCCAAAAGCATTTTGGGAGCAAGACGTGCTGCCTCCCACCATGCCCCGAGCTCTGCATCGCACGCTACAACCTGCGACACGCAGGGATGCTTTGCAGGTTGCTCTTGTTTCAGACCCGCTTTCTGCTGCTCCTCACAGCTGTTAGACCCAGGACTAGTCCCACAGCCGATGCTGGGCACTGAAAAGCCTGTTTGTGATGGTGACGCTGTGCAGAGGACCAGGGAGAATCTTCCCATCACTGCACATACTCTGCCATCCACCCCATAGCGTGGCAGGAGCGGTGCCAGCCCTGGGATCACTAACAACCCCCTTTTTGTTTCTTTAAACCGAAAAACTCACCAGTCAGAGCCCCAGGGAGTGCTTTGGGCTCTGAGCCCTGGAAGATGCAATCCCAGCCCCTGCAAGAACCGCTCACAGTCCAGCCTGGGACTGCCCAAACCCACCATAACCCCAGGATGCCCTTGGACAGTGTGACTTGGACAAGCCACATCACCCACAATAAACCAGACCCACAGGCAACCTTGTGTGTTTTCCGGCTGGAATTTAGCCCTGAGGATGGGAGATGTGTTGGCTTCCCAGCAGCAACCAAGCAGCCCTTAGACTCCAGCCTCGGCTGAGGCAGGGGCAAGATGATTTTCCAACCCTCCCACTTTGCAATGCAAACAAAGGACAGGCTGCAGAGAAAATTTAAGCCTCTGCAAAAGGAAGTTTGGTGCTTAGAGAGTGATGGCACAAGCTGGGGCTGGACCTCATTTTGGGGAGCCTGTCCCAGTCTGGCATTTCCAGGAGAAGGGTTTGGGGAGTTTTTGAAGCTCCCAGATCTGCTCACCCCACCAGCTCATGGAAAAGTTCAGCTCTGCAGCCCTGGCTCTGCTCTGATGGACACACTGATGCCCGTAACGCGGGAGGGAGTGAAAGCAAAGAGGAGCCCACTGGGAAAATTGCTTTCATGTACTGTCAATTCTCACTTCCAGCAAAGGCTGTGGCTCTGCTGGCTGCAGCATCCTGAGCCCCTTTGTGCTGGTGGAGCCTGTAATTCATCTGCCATCACGAGAGCAAAGGGCCAGAGTTCAGCGTGAACTCACAGCTAGGACAGCTTTGAATTCAGCTGGGGAAACAGTGCCCAAAAACCCACCACGGCCAGCAGTGATGAGCACCCACAACTGCAGCTAAAATCAGTGGCAGCAACGAGGTCAAACATGAAAAAACCCCTTCAGTGCACTGGCAGATCCTGGGCGAGGAGAAGTCATGTTAGTGTGGCCTGGATCCTCTCCTGACTGCAATCACTGCTGCTGCTTTGAAACCCACAGGCCCACCTTGGCTTACACCTGATCAAAATGCAGCTGCATTCAAGGAGAAGTGAAGAAAAATAAATAAATCTACTCATTTTCCAGCCCTGAATTCAGCAATTATCAGCCAGCTCTCCTCTGTGGGCACTGGAAGGTGAAGACCCAGCAGTTCAGACCCTGCTGGGCATTTACCTTCAGTTTATTTATGTTATTTCTTGTTCTGTTATATTCAGAGCTCCTCCCAGTATTGTAACTGGGGGCACTGGATAAAACCAGCTCACAGAGGCTGGAAACACACCAAGGATGTGCTCTTTCACACTATATACAATTAACGGCAGAACTTGTCGCAGGATATTGTGGAGATGAAATACCTCAGTGTTCAGAAAGAGATGAGGCAACACCACTGGGAAAAGCCCATCAAAGGTGATTAAACACTCATTTGAGGAGACACAGACTGGCCCAGGATGGTCCTAAGCTGCTGCCAGCAAGGATGGATGAGCAAGTAGGAAAACCAGGGATGCTGCTTGTTCTCTTGCTCTTCCCCTAGTGAACATGTCAAGAGATGCTGTCTCTACACCAACAGACCTTGGTCCCACCTCACCATCCCAACGTTCCCAAAACGAGGAGCAGCACCGGACCATACCTGAAAGTCATCTGGAACACCTGCCCTTGGTTGACGTGCTGGCTCCTGTTGTTGTAGCCGTGAAGCATCTCCCCAAAGAGGGTGTCATTGAACTTGGCATCCGACTTCAGGCACTTGGGGCCCTCGCAGATGTCAGACAGCATCAGGCAGGACTTCCCATCCGGGGCCAGCTTGTACTCCTCCACGCACCTGTGGATCACAAGCTACGTCAGATGGGCCAGGCCCAGGCACAGACACTCCCCAGGCAAAGCAAAAATCCAGCTCCCACCCTTATTCCCACCCAGCAGTGCCCTCTGGCAAGGAAGCAGCTCCAGCGTGGCCGCTCCTTTGCTCTTTGGTCCCACTTCCCAGCACACTGTGGGTAAGATGCACACGCTCATCTTCAAAAGACAGTAAGGGAAACTGAGGCAGGCAGCAGGGATGTGATTTAAACTCCAGACATTGGAAACATCAGTGGCATCTTTTGGACCCAAGTCCTTTGAGAGGTGGGGAACAAGCCAAGTTGCAGGGTATAAGGAACCGCACCTGGCCCTGGTTTAGAGAGCATCCAAGTAGAGTTCCTGGCTTGAAACATGGTCAACTCTAAACCAAGGAATTAAAGAAGTAAAGGAATTAGAGGGTATAGAGCACAAGTGTGATGGGAGCGGCTGAGGGAGCTGGGGGTTCAGCTGGAGAACAGGAGCTGAGGGGAGACCTTCTGATCTCTGAACTGCCTGAAAGGAGCTTGGAGCCAGGGGGGTCGGGCTCTGCTCCCCAGGAACAAGCGCCAGGAGCAGAGGAAACGGCCTCAAGTTGCACCAGGGGAGGTTGAGGTTGGATCTGGGAACAATTTCTTCCCCAAAGGGCTGTGGGGCATTGGAACAGGCTGCCCAGGGCAGTGCTGGAGTCACCATCCCTGGAGGGGTTGGACAGACAGATGAGGTTCTCAGGACATGGGGCAGTGCCAGGGGTGGGTTAACAGCTGGACTCGATGATCTTGAGGGTCTTTTCCAACCAAAACAATTCTCTGATTCTGTGGATTCTGTGTGTGCTCATCCTGCCTCCCCTCCTTCTTTTCTCCTTCCTCTGGTCTTTTCCCCAGTGTTTGTTCTCCCCGCACCGCAGTGCTCTGCTCACACCAGCGCCCCTGCCACCCGGGCTCTCTCCCCTCTCCCATTCCTCTGCTGCGTTTCACTGCTGCACACGAAACTCCCACCCGTCTGTCGCACTTTTGCTTTGCCTGTTCCCAAAGTGCAGCTCTGCCTTGGAAAGGGATTATTTAAAATATTCTCTGTCCTTGGGGATGAAAGATTGAAATGCAGATCCCCTGTGTGGGTGTGGATGGAGACCATGTAATTTCCCAAGATTTTCTAGACCCTCCCCAGAAAGGTTGCTTGTGCCTTGATGGATTCCTAACCCCTTTTGCAGGCGAGGTATAGGAAACATGCTCTCTCTTAGTGACTAAAGCACTCTGTGCTGCTAAGCAATAATAAAAAAAAGGTGGTGGGGAAAACAACAACAACTACAAAAACAAACACAAAAAAGAGCAAAAGGGGGTTAAAAAAAACAAGAGAGAAGCTGACACGGGCAGAGCTCTGTGGGCTGCATGAGGTCTCTGCTGCATCAGGACGTGACGGATGCTCCTCAGAGTTACTGTAAGGCATTTGTGGGCATTTCCTTCCCCAAAGGGCTCCTTTCCCCGCTCCTTTGCCCTAATCCCTCCCACAGGGATGTGAAGGAGGTTCCTGCATGTGCCCCAGAGTGTGAACCAGCCAAGAGGTGGGATCCGCAGAGCACAGGGCCGGGGTGGGCAATGCCCGGCTGCAGCTGTGCAGCATAAAGCCAGATAATCGCTGAGCTCCTTTTAGAACATAGTGCAGCCAGGGAGATTTTCCTGAGAGAAAATGCTAAATTGTGTAGGATTATAGGATCCTGGCCAAAATCAGGGATGAAACTCTATTTTAAGAGAGGCACAGGGGAAGAAAAAAAAATTTAAAGGTAGTATTTTTTTAAACAAATCCTCTGCTTTCCCCCTCCAACAGGGAATGTATGATTTTTGGGTCCCTTTTGGTGAGTCACAGATCAGGCTGTACCGTCACACGGTGGAGGAGAGGAGGAAGGTGCATCTGCTCACATTGCTCCTCGCCTTCCCATACGCTTTTGCCCACAGGCAAACCAGGTGCCTCTATTCCCTGCTGGAAGACAGCTCCATAAATAGAACTTTTCTTGGGCGTTCAGCTCCCTTGCTGGGCACATCGGTTTGGGGATGAGTGGCAGAGGAGGAGGGTTGGCAAGGATGGAAAAGGGCACGGGTTATTGCATGACATGAGGAAGACATTTTTTATGCTGAGGGTGGTTGAAACACTGGCCCAGGTTGGCCAGAGAGGTGGTGGATGAACCATCCCTGGAGACATCCCAGGCCAGGCTGGACGGGGCTCTGAGCAACCTGAGCTGGTGAAGATGTCCCTGTCATGGCAGGGGGGGCACTGGGGGAGCTGGGAAGGTCCCTTCAACCCAAACTATCCTGTGATTCTATGATCTGCTGCCAGTGAGAGCGTTGAGGCGACTCACCCGCAGAACATGAAGATGGTGCTGGACGAGGGGTCGTGGGGCAGAGGGAGGGTCTGCTGGAGACAGAGCTGCTCGCAGCCGCCGTTGAAGCCATCCGAGCAGTCGATCCCTTTGGAGTAGTCATAACAACCGGTGCCATCCTTCATGGGCCGGAGGTCCTCGGGGCACTGCAGAGAGAGAGGGGACACGGCAAGGTCACCCGTGGGTCCCCACCTACCCTGGAGCCACAGCCCAGGGATGCCCTCCCAGGGCAGAACCCACCCACGAGCCAGAGGGATTTGTGTTTTGTGCTGCTGAACTCTGCTACAGGAGATGAGTTCATCCCAAGCGATGAATGGCACAGCCCAGGGGCTGGGAAAGGGGCAAAGGCCACAGGGCAAGGAGCTGATCTAATGCAAAAGCCACACTCCCCATCCTCCCTCTGGAGGAGAGTGAAACCCTCAAGGCTTCAAAGTTACATAGTGAGGAAGCCTCAAGGCAGCGTGGGGCAAAACGCAACAACCCACTCTATAACGTGCTGGAGAAACCCTCTGCATTTGTTCCCCGGTCCTCTTGAGATGCTGAGAAATCTGGTGTAACCCAAAACCAACCATCTCGACACCTGAGACCAACCCAGAAAACCACCTCAACCCACACCAGGCCGCCCAGCGAGCGTGGCCTTGGCATCATCTCCAAAAGCATCTCGCTGTCTCCCCGGGGAGGAGGAATCCCAGGAGGGGCACTGGGGAGGAGAGAATCCCAGTCCCGAGCTCATCAGAACAGCTTTCCACAGCCGAGGGAACCATGCCGATTCACACAAACTGGGGATCTGGCTCTGGGTTTTAATCTCAGTTCCCCAGCTGGCTTTCCTTGTCCCAAAAGATAAAAGCCAGCAGGCGGCAAATGCCATCAATAAATTGTCACCCAGATTAAAGCGCTCTTCTATTCCACTTGCGTTATTTATCCCTTTTCGCCAAACATGCATGCACACAAGCAACAACAAAAAGGCCAGTCCTTGAAAAAATAAATAAATCTTGCCTAGCAGCAGCTTGCAATTAAAAATGCATTATGGAATTTCTTGAAGATGAGTCAGACTGGAGCTTGTACAGGTAGTGATGAAGGCAGGTTATAAATGGCCTCTGTCAAGCAGAAGAAAGGTTATAAAACCGCTATACCTCGTGCTTAAAAAAGAAAATCAATTTTTCCCTGTGAGCAAAATGCTGTACATATTAATAAAAGTTCAGGAGATCCTGGACCCCTGTCACATGCAGGGTCCTGATGGGCGGCCAAGCCTTGCTCATTCTTGGCTACTCAAGAAGCAACTTGCCCACAGGGGACATCAGGAAGATGCTCCAGGGAGTCCCGGCCCATCCGAGTTTCTCTCCACCTTTTAGAAACCCATTTTCCAGCATCAAAGCTGCTTCTGCCCCACCTGACGTCCCTCAGACACCTGGCTGGCTCTGGTGCCCTCATCTCCAGCGCTTGGGTTGACCTTGCAAAGCTCAGCACCTTCCTTGCAGGCGCTGGGTAAGCTGAGAAGGGGAGGCAGGGGAAGACTGTGGGGCACAGGTCTTTTCTAGCCAAAGGATATTAGCAGCAAAGGGCTCTGGAATAAGATGCTGCAGGGCACAGGCAGGACCATGGAGAGGCAGCCCAGGAACCAGCAGCCCCACCTGGACACGAAGCAGCAGAAGACACGGGAGCAGGAAGCTTTCTAGCTGCCTATACAGAATAAATATGAAGGAGAAGAGGACACTTAGAACAATCTGTGCTTTTCACTGCCGAGCTGCCTGGGAAACAGGATCAGGATAAGCGTGTTTGTGAATCCGCAGATACAACACTTGTCTCCTGCGGTCTCCTCGGCGTCTGCCGGCCCCGCTGTAAGAATAAGAGCTGTGCAAATTGGCAGAAAGGCATCTCCCTGGAGGACAGGGAGGGCTGGCTGCAAACAGCATCCTCCGCTCCACGGCACCGCATCCGCACACCGAGGGGATGGGGAGGTCTGGGACTCTGCCCAAGTCCCCTCTGGAGCCCCCCAAGACCTTTCAGGGTGCTGAAGGCAACTGGATGGGACCTTCAGCCAGCAGAAGCTACAGAATGCCAGCCAGGGGATCAGTCATGGCTTTTCTGGGCTGTCACTCGGGACTTTTGTCCTGGCACTGATCTGTGTGCTGAGCTCAGCATCTTCCCCAGCCCCAGCTCTTTCCCCAGCACTGGGTTAGCAGGTCACCAAAGCCTTCCCTCCCTTAGCCCCCCTCTGCTCCAGACCACCCTTGGGGTATTCCTCCAGTTTGGCTTCTAATCACCAGAAAACGTTTCCTTTCCGTTTGTCATTACGCATTCTAACGTGTTTATCACGACAGGCAAATAGCTCAGCACAAAACCAGCACAAGTAAAACGCTCCCTCCCTCTGCACCCCCCGGCTCTCCAGCTGGCTGTAGCACTGCAGCAAGGAGCTCCCCGGGGACAGAAAGCTTCGGTAGCCAACACACAAACACAGGAGATGTCCCTGCTTGGGGGGGACCAAGACACCAGGGACAGCGAGTGCTGCAATTAGTGCCAGCCAGCAAAACAAACAGGCAGACAGCAGGAGAAGCAATGCCAGCCCCGCCGAGCCGGGGGGTTTGCAGGGATGAGGAGCTAAATGGAGCAAATATTGAGCACAATAAAACTTTACTACAGATTTCCCTGCCCCTGGAGCAGAGGATTTGCAATCGGGATGTCCCATCCACAGATCAGAGCAAGGGGAAAAGTAAAGCCCATTTGGGTGCAACAAAGTTCTTATAGTTCTTCTCATAGTTCAGAAATGCCCCAGGAAAAAGCCGGCTCATGCTAATCCTGACTCCCCAGGCTGGGCTGAAGGGTTGGTCTGGGCTCCTGGGTGGGCTCACAAACTCATCGCTTGCTCTGCATTTGCTGGGATTTTATGAAGGTCCAGATCTGTTATTGCTGACATTGATTTGTCTGGCTCGGGCAGCAGAGAACCAATAATTACGGTGAGTTTTAATCAATCCCCCATCAATTCAGCTGCAGTTCAATTTGCGATCTGCCTTGGCAGTGACACAGGATGGGGGCTGTGTCAGAAAATGATTAGAAAATCAATAAGCAACTCAGCCAATAACTCTGTCTGGGCAATCACGGGTGACACGTCCCTCCCCGATGGGAGGAAAGCTGGCGAGACGAGGTGTCCCCGCAGCCCCCAGCCAACCCCCTCTGCACACCCCTTGTCCAGATACGGGATGGATCCATTTATCCAGGGAGGCAAAGGGATCCTACAAACTGCTAGTCAGCTCTTCGAAAGAAAAATCCGCTTGTGGTTTGCCACGGTAGACCTACACCGCTTGGGAACTCGCTTCGAACTCCCTGACCATCCTTCATCCACAGATCTGATAAGCAAAAATATCTCAGAGCTTGGGAAGAGTGTTTAATACTGAATCCACGCTACGGAGAGGAAGAGGAAGGTAGGGGGAGATTCTTAAGCTCTCGGTCTGCTCTGACAATCCAGCGAGAAGCCGTTACCATACAAATGTAATTCCACTGCCTTGCAAATCCACTCCATCTACGCAGGAGTGAATCGGTTTCTCTGTGACGATGGCCAGCCCTGAAAATTGCTCTTGGGAATGGAAAAGAAAACTTACTCCCTTATCTTCTTCTGCATTAGCGCTGATAATACAGATCCTGCGGGCTAAAGGTGACCCACAGCTGCAGCACCCCGGCCCTGCTGCTGCCAATGGGTTTGCGAAGGGGGAACAGCCGGCAGCTCTGCGGGGTTCGGCTGTCGGCACAGACGGGCACCGGCTCATCCCGTCCCCATCATACCAGGCAAAACACCCCGGGCTTTAATTTTGTCATTGCACTCAGCAAACGGACTCCAAGCACGCACAGGGAATGGATATGCTGAATAAGAAAGGACTATTTTTGCCTGATTTTTGGAGAGACGGGGTGTGGTTTTTTTTGTCCTCTTTTAAATGACGCCTCCAAGGTGACACAGAGTGGTGGAGCTGGTAGGAGATGGTGCCATATGCCAGCTGTCACCCCCAGGAGGTCACCAGAGCCAGCCTTGCCGATGCACGGGGCTGTGGTTTGGAATTAAACGGGATGCTCATGCCCACAGCTGTCACCCCAGCACAGTGTGTGACAGCAGGTGGCCTCCTGCCACCAGGACACGGCACAGCTCCTCCACCCATCACCACCATCCTCAGCACAGCCAGAACAAACACAACGGGAGGAGGATCATCTCCAAGGGGAAAGAAAGCATCCCCCAAAACCCCTACAAGACAGTGTTTTAAGAAAATAAGAATCTCCACAAGTCACTGTTCGCATTAGTGAGCAAAGGGTTCTTATTTTTCCTTTCTCCTTTACAAAGCTTATTAGCAGGGAGATGGGTGAGGGGGTCACTGGAAACAAAATCTGAGTCTCATTACAGACACGGATCCCCCAGAAGAAAAGACATCAGCTCTGCATCCAAGCTGCCTGCCCGGGCTCCTCCACTCAGCTCCTCTCTTCTGTTATTAGGTTTAAAAAAAGAATATTTAATAAAGTGTTTCTGTAGAGAGTAAACTGCTCTTTTTATTATTCTGGTCTGTTTTCTCAACAATAGCAGCCTTTTTGTCAGAGATAAAAGCCCAGATTCTCCCATGCCGGGGTGTCGGAGGCGATGCTCTGGGCTCCTCAAAAACACACAGGGAAGCTGCCAGGAACCCCCAGCTCCTGGTACCGCTTGGGTACCACACACCCATGGCTGGGTGAGACCCCATCCCCACCCCTGGTGAATCCCCAGCTGTAAGAGCTGGGGGTTCAGCCTCACAGAGGCACCGAGTGCAGCATCCAAAGGCCCTAACGACCCCGCTTTGTTCAGAGGCATCCTCACTGCTCACCGAGGATCCTCTTCAGCTTGAGACAAAAACATTAATCTGAGGCACTGCTGAGGTACAAGCAAGTGCCAGCATTTTAATGAGCTCCGAACTATGCACTGGCATGGATTTGATTTGCTCGTTGGAGCTCAGAAATGATACAAATGCAGTAAACTCCTCTGTGTCCTTACACACACATATATTTGGATAACTTCGGCTTATTCTGCCTTCGCTTTCTAAGTCCAGAAGGGCCCCAGTGAGCAACGCTCCTCATCAGCTGCAGGACCAGAGTCTGGCTGCACACAGCCCCGTCTCTACAGGTGAGATTTATCCCCACTGTCCTATTATTCTGGTAAAATGGGCCAAAAAGCCACTTGCTAAAGCACCTACTGGCTCCAGGCAGTCTCTCTCCACCCCTATCTCATCTCCTCGGGGCAGTGATGTCCACACCACCACCCCAGCAGACCCCCCCATGACACCCCATTGCAGGGGAGCATCCTTCCCACAGGAACATCACAACTGTTTGCTGAAATAACAGTCATTATCTTCCCATTTCCCCCCCCACCTCCCTTTCCCCTGCTTCCTTTTCCCTTTCAAGATCATCAATCATTATTTTAGCCTCAGAAAATCAAACCCATCTGTCTTCCAGGCTCCTGAAGACATGATGCAATAGCTCCCACTCCTCGGCTCGCTCCCCCCATGACAGTGGGGCTGGGGGGTCCATCAAGGAGACCAAAGCTCTGGGCAACGTGGCAGCATCTCCTCGCCCCTGGCCACCACACAGCTCTCACGCAGACCCTCTGAATCAAGTCACTATGTGTATTTTTTTTTGCACCTCAATTCAAAGTGGAACGGACTTGTTTCAAGCAGCTGCTGGGATACTGCATACACAGATGTCACTGTTCAGAGCTCCTGGAGCAAGGAAATCAAGCTAGTGGAAACCCTCCGGCTGTTTTCTTTCCAGAAGCCACCAACAGCCCATTTTGGGGTGTGTCGGCATCTCCTGCCCATCAGCCGCAGCAGAGGCTGGAACCCCCATAAACCTTCAGGAGACCAGAAATTGAACTCCTGCCCCACCTGACACCCAGGGTACGGCCCAGCCACACCGCTCTACACCAAATCCTATGACCCAAACCAAACCCAAAGACCCAAACCAGCTGTGACCAGCACACATGAAGCATCCCAGTCTGCTGGGGAGGAGAGGGGCAAGGGTTGGTGCCCGCCAAAGCCCTACAAGGAATTCCTCTGAAAAAGCCAACACTGGAGAAAATGAGGCTTTTATCACCCAAACTACTTCTGGCAGAGGCCCCCCAGCTCACCTCAGTGCTTCCTGAGCTGTTCTACTTGCTTTTAAATTTGCCCATCAGTTGCTGACGTGGTGCAAACCCATTTTTGCAGCACTGAAAGCAAAGGCAGGTGGGGGGCTCACACCTGCCCCCCGCTCCCTGTCACAGCCAGCTACCGACTCCAGTGGCTTCTGCCACCCTTTGCTCATCTCCCTTCCTTAAATCCCATTTTTATCACACGTCGTTACCTGGCTTAATGAGATAAATCCAAAAGCGCAGGCTCCCCAGGAGGGGGGGCCTTGCTGCTGAGCTCGGGGGCTTCTGCTTCCAACCATGACCTGCAGAAGGAGTCATCTTCTGCTTCAAGGAGCCAGCTAAACTTTAAAGGGATTAGAAGAGAATGGTTTCCTCCCCATCGCCCTCCCTCGCCTGTGCATGTAACATAATTAGCTAGGTGCCTCATAAGGCAGGGACGGATGAGTTTTTATTTTTCAATGAACAATTGTCTGTCAGAAAAAAAACGCAGATTTGATGAAGCTTAAGTGCTTTGTGGGATTCCATCAATTACATCTCAAAATTCATTGGGAAATTAGAAGAGCATTTAGTTTTGACAAGGTTGAAATGTTTTGGTTTCCACTGCCTAATTTCGTTTTTATCTCAGGCTGTACACTGGGATAGCGCAATATACAACATAAAGCTCCAGATGATAACGTTGGCATTAAACATTTCCCCCTCCTTCACAGAAACGAGACGTTCTGAACCAAAATATTTTGGAACTTGCAAATATGTGGGGGATTTCTGCAGAGCATTTTGGTTTGGGCTGAAACTCCCAAACACCCAATTTCCAATACCGTATCATACCATATCAGTTCTCAGCTTCATCTGGAAGCACCTACCCACTCCCCTTGGTCCCCAGGCCACCCATGGGTGACATGTGCTGGAAGGAGGAGACCAGGGTGGCAGCCACTGCCCTGCTCCTTCATTTCTAATCCAATTTCTCCTCGAAATGGTTACCCTCTTAAATTAAGCCATTTCTGAGCTCCGCTTTGCAGCAGCTAAGGAACAGCCCATCATTTTGACGTGGGAGAGAGCAAAACAGAAGGATTAGCTCCAGACAGGCTACACTGAGGCTTATACGCCTGTGTGGACCGTGCCAAATTTCTCTTCCTTCTCGCTGTAAAAAAGTCTGGGACTGACATGACACCGGTGTCACCATGGGCAACAACTTCATTGAGAGACTCTCTGGTGGCTGCTCTACCTCCTGCACACCGAGCCAGGCAAACAACTCCATCCCAACAGGCTGACCCCATGATCAGGCAGAGGAACAGTTCACTACACTGCCAAACTATATTTTTTCTTGCTCAAATTAGTCATAAAACTGTGCCATAGGAACTCCAGTCTGTGAGCAGGGAGATGGTGATGACCAGCAGGATTTCACATCTGTGCAGAACATCTGGGTTGACTGGGCTCTTCTACCTCTTGCCAACACCTCTCCAGAGCTGGGACATATCCTGGAGCTCAGCCGTGCTGTGAGCCCTTCCACACCCACCTGCAACATCTCTGCTCTCCACGGCACAAGCCACAGCCTTCTGACTTAAAAAGACTAACTCACCAACATCTGCAGGCTTCCCAGATGTTGCAGAACCATCAGACCGCACCACTTGCGCCAGATAAGTTGTTCACACAGCAGGGAAAAAGGGGCCTAATTCTGCTCCTACTTCGCTGCTGGACACTGAGCTGCCTTCCCCACCACCGCCTGGGCAGCTCTTGCCCTCCTGCATCTCCATGAGGTCCTCACAGTGGTGAGACCCCATCACCTTCACCTCTGCACCTGAATTTAAGCCACTTCACAGGTGTTTCTTTCAATCCCTTAGCGCCAATTCACAGGTTTTCATCTCAAATTACAAATCGCCAACAAATGAGGGTCAACCACTTTCCCTTCTTCAGCATCCTCCCTCCTGGCTGAGCAGCTACAATCATACTGGGAGAAGGGATCAGCAATGTATATTCTTCTCTATCCGACTTACTCCTCCAGCTTCTCCTGTTTTGCTGTGATCTCTGCAAGATGGTATAAAATGCACACTGGACTCAACGTGCGGAGCCAGCAGATCTAGAAAAGCTCATTGGGATTTTGTTTTCTAGGGAAATGTCCATGGTTTCCCCAGACCTGACAGCAATTCTAGGATGCAACAGGGAAAAGTTGCACAGAAACAGGTTTTTCTAGAGCTTGGGGATTGCTTTATTGTGTTACAAGGTAGGGCACAAAGGCAAAACTCCAGTCAGCGATGTCAGGGTCTCAGCAAGGTCACAGCTCACACTTCTTAAAATTACCCAAACCAAAAAAAAAGCCTCCGACAAGAAAAGAACCACAGAAAACCTTTATGTGCTAATGCCATCTACTGGGTACACGTAAGAACAACAGAAAAGCCATGAGAAGGAGGGGGGGGGAAGGACCAAGGACCCTATGGGATGTGTGGGATGGAAGCTGGGGACCCCATTGCAGAGCCCTTGGGGTCTTCCAGGTGACACCTCGCACGCAGGGTTTTAACTGAGCAAAGCGACGTCCCCGTTTCTCCTTCGTAAGCCCAAGGGGGCTGTCCTCAGAGAGACTCCACCACAAACCGCGAGCAAACCGCCCTCGACGTTTTACCCAAGCCCTTTTAAGGCCAAACAATTAGGTAATGGCAGAGCCCACGCCACTAAAAAGCCCGAAGATAAATGCATCCCCAGTCCCTGCAGAATTACTGGAAGCCGTATTAAGGGCACGAAGGAACTGGTAACAGATGATGATTATATATAAAAGGAATAAGAAATCTTTGAGATTTGTGCTGTTCCCTGGTTGAGCTGCTAGGCTCTGGCTCTGCTGTGTATTAATTGCTTACAAGGCTGCATGTATATTTTATGCTCAGTACCTGCCTGGAACATTTGTTGGATTTAGCCTTGATTGATGAACCACTGATTATATACTTCTGTGGCCTTCGCAAATTAATAAACTGTTGACTGGTAAAGATTAACAACATGTCATGATTTGCGAAACAGCGTCCAGAGTCAAGCTGAAGGAAACCTAGTGCTAAAATTAGCACGTGAATGCTCCCTGAACTCTATAAAAAGGGGATAGCTTAATTAAATTACATCCCGATATTGCCCATAGCACTTACCAAATTGGCAAATTGAGTTCGCAGCAGCTCAGCTTTAAAACTAACTGACATCCCTGTAAATTTGCAGCAAACGACCCCATCCCTGCTCGCAAGGGAAGCCCAGCTCCCACCTGGCAGACCTTGGGAGCAGGGTGGGATGAGGAGGGGACGTATCGTATCGCCCAGTGCAGGGACCGGCAGAAGATGCCACGAGGTCACCCGCTGGGGCTGTGGTGAGCTCCGAAACTCAGCTCCCATCACCTGCAGCCCACCCAGTGTCACGAGCGCAGCTCGGGGCGGGACATGGATGGGACAGGGGACGCAGCTGCTGTCCCCAAACTGCCCCCATGGAGCTCAGCTCTGCTGTGCTCATGCTGCAGCTGGGATGGGGAGCTGGGGGGGCTTCATCCCATGAGTCGGGGCTGCAGAGAGGTCAGAGCAGCCCCCACGCTCCTGCAGTGGGGAGAAAAGGAGGATAAGAAGGAGGTCTCAAGATCCCCATGTGTCACCTCTCGGGTAGGGGATGCTCTCCAGGGCAGTTGTTCCCTCTCTTCCCCCTGCCAACTCCTATACACAGCTGCTTCTCTTTACATAAAGCCTCGGTTGGGCATTACAGAAGCAGCGAGGGTATTTTCCCCGAGTGACACAGTTTTCAATTTCTGCATGGCAGCGTGGTGAGCGCTAGGCCTGTAATTAATTGATAATTTCTACCTTAATACATCCTGACTTTTAAAAAAAGGCACGTCTTCCCAGCGGCACGGGACGACTGGAGTCCCGATTGCTTCTGACAGTGTCTGGGAGGCACGTTTGCGTTCAGAGCAAAAAAATACACCAAAAAAAATGAGGAAAAACCCCTAAAAGATGAGAAAGGCAGCTACTGCCTGGAAAATGGAACAAAAGAAAATGACAGTGGGAAAGGGAAGGAGGAAAGGGAGAGGAGCGGCAAGGGGGGGATGGCATCAGGTGCTGCTGGTGACACATCAGGCTGTCGCACTAAATGGCCTTAACAAGCAACCAGAGAAAGGGATAATGAAAACGCCACCCCCGGGACGGCACCGCTCCAGCCTGACCTTTCCTGCTGCCGTGTATAAACATCTTCAATAAATAAAGAGACACTTAAATCCCTCCTCTGCGGAGATGGGAGGGGTGGGGTGACGGGGGCTCTGCCTGAAGCGAGAGGGAAGGGGCAGAGGGTGTTTGGGGGCTTCAGGTGTGTGTTTGCAGGGCAGGAGGAGCAGGTGAGGAGCCCTGGACCACCTCAGGGACCACCAACTACTGCCCGGCTCCTACAACAGACAGATAAGAAGGGATGCTCCGGGTTCCCCCGGTTTCCCAAGGCTCTGCCCCCACACCTCTGTGTGGTACCAGACTCGCACAAGCTCCGCGCGCAGGGAAGCGGTGACTTTGCTGTCAAGGGGAGATGTGTCAGAGCCGGGAGAGGTGCTGAGCTCTGCTGCAGCCTGCGTGGAAAAAACAGCAAAACCCCTCTGTGCATCGACAGCTGGCAGAGATCCAGAGCCTCTGCCCAAAACTAACGGCTGGGGCCAAAGAGGTCTTCTGGAGGAGAGAAGGCAAAACCTGGGATTCGGGTTTTCTGGCAAGACGTGAGCACATTCAGAAACAAATAAAAACTCTGAGGGGTGCAGAGGAGGAGAGGATGGGGAGACGTTTCATCTTTATCCCACACTGAGAGACACAAGACAAGAGAAAAAGCACAACAGCTGCTTTAGCCCGGGCTTTCTTGACAAGCAGGAAAACCATCAGCCTCAAGCATTTTTCTTTTGCTCATGTGAGCCCCCGGGCTCCTTCCCCACAGTCCATATAGCACTTGTGATCTGCCGTGAGGGCCCCAGGGTTGGAAGGAACCCACCACCAGCACACATGTCCCTGTGGCCACATCCCCGGAGAGGTAACAGGCGATGTCCCCTCCGGCTCGTCCCCAAAACACGCGCCGGCCCCGGCAGACCTACCACGCAGCCCGTCGAGTCCACCTTGCGATCCGAAACGCACTTGAAGTTGCGGGTGCAGCCGCCGTTGTTGCGGGAGCAATCTCGGACCGGCCCGAAGGAGGAGAGCAAGTCATTGATGGTTTCAAAGTAGGTGGACAGCATCGCTTCTTCCCTTCGAGAGAAAAGGCACCGTTAGGGCTGGCAGGGAGCTGGTGGA
This sequence comes from Pampusana beccarii, assembly GCA_013399365.1. Taxonomy (NCBI): domain Eukaryota; kingdom Metazoa; phylum Chordata; class Aves; order Columbiformes; family Columbidae; genus Pampusana; species Pampusana beccarii. The sequence continues at coordinate 183,399 of VWYH01001909.1, forward strand.
ACATGGTATGGGCAGGACAATCCACGAAGAAAGTTTCTCAGGCAAAATCACGGCATTTTGATTAGCAAAAGTGAGGCGAAGGAGGCCTCCTTAGGAAATTAAGACTTTGTGATTAAGCTATATAAAGTAAATTTGCCACGTAACATCTGATCCTTGATGAAAATGAACCAGTCATGGGGTTTCAAAGATACTATATACCATTTTCCTGCAAACTGGCAACTAAAAGATACTTTATTAGCAGCCTGCAGTTGTGTGTCAATCCAACCCTCTACTAGACAGCAGCGAATCCACAACAGCGAAACTCCTGAACATTTCACAGCTGGGACAAACCCCCCCAAACACCCACACCTTGTCCATTGCTGGGGACACTGCCACAGCTGGAAAGCCACGCGGGACTTGGCTTTGTGCTTGCAGGGATGCAGATGCAGAGGCTCATCCCTGTGCTTGGTGACAGGGGACAAGGACCAGGGGACACACCGCTCCAGCTCGCAAAGCCACAGGCACTGCTGCACTGTGACATCCCTCTCTCAAGCAAGAAGCGTAAATGCCCCCGAATCCAATGGCAACAGAAAGCCTGGGGAAACTCCCAGTGCTGCCTCTCCGAGCTGCACACACAGCAGATTCGGGCTGTGACAAAGTATTCAGGCACTCTGCTTTCTGCTGGGTTCCCGCAAAGGGAACGTAGATGCTTATCAAGAGCTTTAAGCATCTCCAAGGTATTACTCACCTTCAAAGCACATTTTATAATATTAACTGATACCTGCAACCCATCTCGGGCAACAGATCCGGTCACCCCCTCACTGACAGGAGAGAGACAAAGTGATTTACACAAGGTCACAGAACAAGTCACTGATGGCAACAGACTTGACCTTCACAGGCTGTTTATTAGATCTTTATCCACAGGGGGCTGCAAATAAACACTGATCCCTCTGACCTTAAAATATCCCCCGAGGCAACGACAGGAGTCACAGGGTGGTTTATTCCCCTTTAGCATCTCCCCCACTCTTCCATCAGCACCTAAAAAGCCACGTAGCAACTCAAACCCCAGGCTAGTCTCCCTTTTTTTTGGGGGGGGGTTAATTTGAAAACTGTGGGCTTGGCAATGAAACGGCAGTGGAGGTATATTCGCCAGCCCTTGAGGACCACAGCATCGCGTTATCTGTCAGCGAGGCCCCCGCGCACACGCCGTCACACTCACAGCCCTGCCAGCACCAAACGCTCCGAAAAATCATGAGTCAGGCATTAAAAAAACCCCTATATAATGAGATTGGCATAAAAATGATGAGATTTTAAAAATAAATCAGTCACTGGGTTGTTCCCCCTCCCCATAAATTTGCCTTCTGCTTTCTGAGCCTTTAGGGCGTAATCGAGCTTTTCCCTGCAGACTTGAGTGCCAGAAACTACCCGGAGACCAAACCCAAAGAAATAAAGCCCTATGCAGTAGTGAAGTTGTGATTTCGCAGATTCCGGATTTCCAGATGAACACAGGATTCCAGAAGCTGGGACTTTAGTAAGGAAAACACCCTAAAACCAGCAAGAACTGGTAAACTGGCAGGTCCCATGGGTTGGGATGGACAAGCCTGCAGCCTCGGGGCAGCTCCGTGCCCACAACAGTGCCCTGCAGCTGCATCACCGCCCCATGTCACAAATTCCCATCTGTGCTGCCCGCTTCCCCCCCAATTAATGCTTCCCAATTAACTTTTCCCTCTTGGCGATCACGCTTCCGATATTCCCCCTTCTCTTGGCCCCTCTCCTAGATTTTCCAGCATATTTGGAGCTGAATCTCCCTCTGTCCTTTCTTGGTTATGTTTCAAACATCTTTAGAGCCCCTTTTCTATTAGCACTCTGTTCCCACCAGAATTTGCAGCTCCTCTGCAGTGAGGCAGTGAGAAAGGCAGAATATATTAGATCAGGACACGTATTTCTGCTGGAGAGATGGGGGGAGAGAAAGGGCATGTTATTTACTAACCAAAACCACTGTTTATTAATGTAGGGAGAATTATTAAAAAAAAAAAAAGAAACAAAACAAATCATGACAACTCCTCCACCGCCCACCCGAAAGCTCAGCCCCATCTGCTCCTCCCGAGGGGGTTTCTCATCGTAGGTGGGCTGCAAGGAAAACTGTGTCCCCATCCTCCCTCTTGGCTTTTCTGTTCGGCCACCAACCAACCAGCCTCCCCCGCAGCTCCCGTGTCCCTGGGGGGAGAAGGTGAGGAGCTACAGCTGCCCTGGGTGGTGGACAGGAGACCTCGGTTGGGCAGCTCTGGAGAGATGCTGGGAGAAGCCGTCTCATCCCACAGCCGTGCTCCCGGGCTGGGGCTGGCAAGGGCAGCTCATCATGGTTTTAATTAAAAGCTGGAAGCACAAACCGACCTTCTGCCCTGGAGAGCGCGGAGGATGGGACCAGGAACCTCGCTCTCCGAAATCACGCCTGGCGTAATGGATGACCCTCGACAAAGCACGGGCAGGGGCCGCCGAGCCGGAATGAGCCATTAAGCGTATTAAAATATTAACCTCGCTCGAAGGTGGGGAAGCAGAGCCAGAGCAAAGCATTCAAATGTCACCTGCGAGAGGAGCAGGGTGATGCTGCTGCCTGCAGACGGAGGGAGGCTGCTCGGCCAGATCACTTCTGCGCCGGCCGTCGTGAGATTAGAGCAGCATCACTTCAACGCGGCGCCCTGACGGGGGGATGTCAGCAGATGAGAGGGCTGGCGCGATGCTCGGAGCGAGCTGGGAGCAAACTCGGCTTTAGTCTGACTCCGGAGGGGCCGGCAGAGCTGAGCTCAGCGCAGGCAGAGCTGAGCCTTTGGCACTGCCAGCCTCAGCGGCTCCATTTAATTTTAGGGGGTAAAGAGCAATAATTAATTACTTGCCTCCCGCAGCGACAATGGGATGGAGGAGATGATTTTCCACCCACACGGCTCCGGCGGTGACCCCTGCCCGTCCCTCCCTGCCCGCTGTACGGGACCGCAGCCCCAAATCCCAGAGCCAGCCCTGGCGAGCCGGCAGTGCCGACAAGGCGGGGGACACCGGAGCGATGACAGCATCTGGTCACCACTGCACGGTGACCACAGGGGACAGCCGTCCCTCCCCACTGCCCGAGCACGCCAGGTTAGACCAGCCCTGATGGATGAATCGCGTTCCCTGCAGTAATGACTTGTCTGCAAAAGAACAGCTCTTTTCTCCTCTTCTCCATCTATCTGTGTTGAAATGCTCAGAGTGACCCGAGGTCCATTCTGACACAGCAGGATGGAGAAGAGGGGCTCTGCGGTGAGACCCATGAGTCGGGAAAAGCTGCCGGTGGCCCTGGCCAGACCCAGGTGCCAAAACCATAGGGATCAAGCAGGGCAATTCCTCACCACCTTGAAACAGACTCTAGGTCACCTCAAAAATGGCATTTTGGAGCGAGTAACCTGATTTCTGGTGTCAGATTCTCTCCATAAGCACAGGCATGTCTATGAACATACGCACAGGTTCTTTCTTTAACTCTCCAGCCCTCCCAAAGACACATGCAGACACCCAGATGATATGCTTATAAATGAAATGCACTCCCCTCTCTGCCAGGACCCACTGACGAGACAGAGCCTTAGTAAAAGCCCTTTTTTAAACAATTTCTATTGCCACAAATGGTCAGTGCGATGCGCAACAGCAGGGCTCTCCACCATCCTCACCCAGCCCCCTGCCACCTCCCATCACTCACATTTGCCTGGATTCCCTCGAAAATACTTCTCTCCATCCTCCCACTTTGTTCTAGGCCCTCATTAATGAAACAGATTCAGTGACAAACATCACTGGGGGTTATTTATTCATGAAATACCAACACCAGGCAATTCTCAAAGCCTCCAAAGCACTCAGCTCAGCATAAGCTCCTGAGCTTCGCAGTGGCTCTTCTCTCCAGCTCATCCTGGAAGGGGATTAGCGGGTGTTATCCAACTCAGCTGCCCCTTCTTATTGCCTGCTAATGGTTAAAGACTTTGGTGTCTTACAAAGTTAACCATCGCTGAGCAAAACAAAGAAAAGGATGCGAGCTGGGGACTAAGCCAGTGCAGCTCCACCATCTGCTCCCCGAGCTGTGTTTGGACAGGGATTGGGGGGAGATTTGAACTTCATGAGTTTCTACAGTCAGGGCACACCAGCAGCAGAAGGCGTGATGCTGTGTCACCTGCAGCTTCACCCCAAGGGAGGGACCAGTACAGAGCAGGGACCAAAACACCCCAACACAGCCCAGCCGGGGTGCCCCATGTCCAGCACCTCATGCTGCTTCCCACTCCCGTCAGCAAAACCCCAGTCAACAAGGAGCTTCACAGCTGATGCACTTGCGAAACAGTGCAGAGCAACACCCACATTCTGCATTTTCAGCCCAACAGCTGCTTGCCTGAGCAATTTTGGCCAGCTCTGACCACAAAACTTCTACTGTGCTGCAAGGCTTGAGAAAGGGCTGGTCTCCTCATTGCTGAGAGCCCAATGGAGAGGGGTTCCCTGTGCAGAATTTGCTCCCTTTTCCCGTTATGCCCAGCCAGGGTTTAAACCTGGACATCCCCTGCCTTTCACCCTTCTTCTCTGTCCCATCAGGTCATCTCACCCAGAGCTGGCTCTACCCAGAGGGACACTCACCCTCTGCCCTGTGGATGCTCATGTGGGAGCTGTGGCTGCTCCTCCCAGTCCCTCTTACAGCCCCAAAAGCTCAAGTCGAGCACCCATCCCTCCAGGGCAGCTTACAGGAGGAGCTGAATGCTCAGCTTGGGCAAAAATACCTCTGAGGAGTCCCCAGACACAATCCCAGACTTGTAACAGCTGATTATTTCCTCCCCAGTAAATGCTTCGTCTGAGCATCACCTGTACTATCACCTATTCCACTCCTGCCTTTCTCCGCTCCTTTTCTCTTCTCCCTCACATCTTTTCCTCCACTAAACCCCTGCCTTCCTCTGCTAATCCAGCCAGCGCTGAAATCATTAGCGAGGTTGCCGAACTCTTCCTCGAGTTGCAGAGTAAACGCCTCAAAGATATTAATGGGATTGGTGGAAGTGGGACCTGCACGAGCTTTTTTTGCTGTGCATACAGTTCTGCCTCTGCTCTGCCTGGAAACTTCTTCACCAGCCAGAAATTGCAAATGCTGGGTGGAAGACGGTGAGTCGGGAGGGGTAGGTGCTCTCGGCTGCAAGCTTGAATACCAAATTGGACGGGGAATTACAGATCACAGCAGAAGCAAAGTTAACCCAGTCCTTCGTCCCCGGCTTCCTGCACTGCAGCGCTTGGCTGTGGTAAGGCTGGGGATTGCTCTGTGTGTTCATGCAACGCCCAGCAAAATTCATCACAGAAACAGGCACAAAGGCTCTGCCTGCCCGACCAACACATGCATCCCGGCTGAGGGTAAGTGCAAAGCGCCTAAGCACGTTTTTATACATGCATTACATATAACCAATAAAATACAAATGACATCTGCAAAGCCCAGTGGCCAGAAGGGAATTGTCGGGATTCGACCAGCACGCAGGGATGGGACCCCAAATGCAGGCAGGTCCCTGGGGACCCTGAGGTGCCATCACCCGTGACCCCAGACCTGCTCCCAGCATGTGACATTTGCCAACGGAGCCAGCCCTTCCCCTGGGAACGCACCACCCAGCACCCCCAGCATCTCACAAACCTTCGTTTTTTCTCACAGTTTCTCTACACCAGGTATTTTTTTTCTTTAATGCTTAAGACGGGGAGCCAAGGCAACAAGAGATCGGGAATAAAGGTGCTCACCACTGTTGGATGTCCAACAGGAGACGCTTTCAAGATTATTTTTAGTACTTTTAGCACCTCCCGCGCTCACAGCACAATTCCAACACTGTTTGATTGCACCACAGGCTCAGCTTTTCTGCACACAGGACCATGCCGCTATACACCCAAATTACGATGAATGTATGGTCATTTCAGAAAAGTGGTCTCCAATTTAAAGACAAAGGGGTATACTTTTTCCAGGATTTCAACCGTTTTCTTTTTTATTCTGCCTGCAACAAGAGACTGTTTTCTCTACAGCCTCCTCCTGCACCCACTACAGCATTTACCGCATCTGTAGTGAATGCAGCATTAAGCCATGAGCAGTTTCCCAAGCAAGTCCATCCATGCACTGACCAAGCTGAGATGCTCTGGAAAAGTTCATTTCCAGCCCCACCATTGGAGGACCCAACAAGTTGGTGGCAGCTTCTAACCAAGGGACTCCACAATCTGAAACTTTGGTACACTTAAGTCCACGTCTTCAAACACGTTTCTTAGTGTGGTGCCTGAAGATGTGTGTGCATGGCACACATTTCTTATTTTATGCAGAAAAAATGAGTTTCTGCCCCAGTGCACCCACAAACACTTTTCAGCCAACTTAATAGTGCTGGAAGGTTTCAAGAAAAAACATCATCCAGGTCCTAAACTGGGAGAAATCGTCCTTAAAGTGATGACGGCGAAGGCATTTCAACGGAGCTACGCTGACACATCACTGCTGATGAGCTGCTTACTATAAATTTTCCAGGTAGTCTCACTTCTTGTAGTAATACTATAATAAACACTTGCAAAAACTCTCTCCCAAAAACCCTGAGGTTGAAAGTGTGAAAAATTCCCCACCACGCTTCAATAATTTGCTAGAGATTGAATAAAACCAGCCCTCTGCCAGAGTGTTTTGAAGCTCACACCTCAGCAACCAGAAGGGCCAGAAATTTAATTACAGCAAAGCAAAACCAACCACGCTGGAATAAAAGCGAGCTGGGAAAGCCCATCACATGCACACGTGTCTTGGGGGATGTGGGGGCTTGCTGAGAACCCCCACCCCACTGCAGCCCCCCTCACGTCCCCACCATCCCATTCTGCAGTTAAGACAAGCAGAGCATCGTCTCCTTGTTGCTATTACCACAACTGCTCCTAATGTCCCAGCCGATGTTTTCAGCTTCAAAGGAATCCGTTTCCCTCTGCCGACCATATCACCAGCCAGAGCCAGACATACCTAATTCAGTTTTATTAACTTTAGTTATTAAGTTATTTACCCATGAAGCATGCAAAGTTATGAGATGAGCCTGACCTGTCCCCTTTCCCTACACTGCTCCTCCAAACTTCAGCTGCAAAGAAAAACTTTATAATGCAAATTCTTAAAAGTTCAAAAAACAGCAGTAAACAAGAAGCAGCGGAAAAGCACAGTTTCAACATCTTCATAATTTAAAGAACTAAAAAAGTAACTTTTAGACCACCAGGAACAGAAAGCTCACTGAGGAGCCGCCTTGGGCCCTCACACCCCTGCAATTACCAATAAAAGCCTTTCAACGAGGGGTTCTAGGCAGCTCCAAATATTAATAATTTTAACAGTTCATAGCAGTGGAATCTGCTTGTTCAACACGGAATCAGTAGTAGTAGTATGTATTAATTGATAGTAATTGTGCACTAATTAACTCACAAAGTATTATGTTTATCTAGCAAAACGGATCACACTACTGGCACGGGGGTTATCAGTAAAGGCAGCAGAGCATAATTAAAAAATACATAAATGAAAATTATCAAATGATTTCTCTATGCTAATTAGTATTCTTACTAGCTCCGTTTGCCCAGCAATTCCTTCCATCCCATCCTCTCAAAACATTCATTTCAAAACAGTGAACTTCTAAATGCACTTCTGGCTTAAATTTAGAAATGAAAAGCAGCCACTGGAGGGGTGTTTTATATGCCCAGAGGTAACACGGTGACAACAAGCAGCCCATCTCGCTGCAGAGACCTTCTGCAGGGTGCTGGGATAGAGCACCCAAAATACTTCTAAGGCCACGTCCAGGCTGTCTCTGCCTGGATGGTGGGATCTCCACCGGCAAAGGGATCCTGCACAACATCAGCGGTGCAACACGGACCCAGGGCACGTGTCTGAGGAAAGCCCACGGCAGCAGGTGGGCACTGCAAAGCCGATGGGACATCGAGGTCCATCCACTGCCACCCAATGTGGGGACGCACAGGTCCCAGCACGCAGAAAAAGTATATTAAAATAAATTAGAAAGGCTACAATGTCACACACACAAAACTTAAAAAAAACCGCGACAACTAAAGTTGCCAGGGCAACCTTAATTCAGTGTCTGGAAATTATGCACTTTGATTGAAGGTGTTGATTGCAAGACCACACACAGGAGGGTTGTCTGCAGGACCTGTCTCCCCCCAGACACCAAAGGTGATGCTGCTGAGCTGTAACCAGGTGTCCGTGTGCCTGAAACAATCCAGAGCTCAGCATGTAGGCATCCCAAACCCCACCCCTGGGTACCTATCAACATCCGCAGGCTTCTCTGCACCCTAAAAACAACTTCACCTGCAGCTTCTCAGTATCTTGTTTTCCCTTCGTTGGAGGACATGTAGCTCCCACTCTATTGTACTCAGACACTGCCGTGCATGCACAATTACTCAGCTCCTCATGGGTTCCTGATTCTTTGCTCAACACCAGAAAGCAGCAATATTTTACAACCGATAAATGGATTAAGTTCCCAGTTACCATCCCTGTTTTACAGATGGGGAGCTAAGGCCCAGAAACGGTAATGTAAAAAACATCCACTACATTACATGCACCAAATTTGAGACATTTAGACTTGATTTTTCAGAGTGCTTAGCGTTAAATGGCACTTCCCCTGCTCAAAGCACAGCTCTCATTGACTTCGGTTGAAGTTTTTACAGCTCCATATTAATGCAGATCGTTCCCAGAGCAGGTACATCGGCTGTGCTGAGCCAGGCAAAGGTGAAAAACTAGGATATGATCATGCCATTAAAGACAGTTTCATAATGCATATGCACAGAGGGGCTGCCTGAAGGCTGCACAGCAAACTAACCCTGGCACCTCCCGGCTTTAGAGTTTTGCAAACTTGGTAATATTTGCCAAAGAGAAACCTCATGGGGGTTTTATTCAGGGCAGGGAGGAAGGGAAAAGCATTCAGCCTGGAAAATATGACATTTTTTAACGGCACTTGCAGGATGCAGCATCGTTCAGCCTTTGGGGGGCAGAGCAATCCTTGGGGCAAAACCGCCTGGGCAGGCGCCTTCCTGCCCACGCACCATCCTCATCCTCTCTTATAACCCATTCCTCTCCTCCATTTCCCCAGTTTCCCTTCCTCACTAGACCTAAACTCGGTATTTTTGGCCAGCTGTGCCACTCTCCCTCGCCCTCGGTTGATGCTGTGGAGCAGGGATGCTCGGCCGTGCTCGGGCACGGAGGATTGCTGCCGGCTCTCGTGGATAAAATCAAACAAGACTTCACGCCACGTGCAGCGATTCATGTTTTTCAAAAGCGCTTTTAAGTTGGCCAAATTAAGGCAGTTCTGCACCTGTAAAAGAGAGACCCTCCGCAAAACGTCTGCCTCAATCCTCTGCAACAGTCTTGCCTGGGGGAGAAAAAGAAATCTTAGAAAAAACAAGCAATCGAGCAAAAGCCTAGACAGAAGGCTTGGGATCTCTCATCTTAAATTATTCAAGGCTGAAAACATCATGAGATGGGTCAGACCACCCCGCTACCAGGCAGAGATTGCAGCCTTGCCTGGGTTGATTCAAATACAATACAAATTCACATAGACGCTATGTGGCATGACAAAAAACATCATAATTCTCACTGCCGTGATGAGCTCTGGCCATGTCCTCACTACCTCACCCATATCTGCTCCTGACACACAGACCCGATCAGATGCCAATGAGGAACTGAGCATCCAGCCACCTCGCCCTTGTCTTCGCCCTTCAAAATGATCGGCCGTCAGCAAACCAAGATGTCAGGTCACCGCTCGTTCGTCATCCCAAAGGGACGAGCCTGGGATGAGCTAAAGGATGTTTCCTATTTAAAACATACATGTATTCTAGCTCAAAAGACAGCTTGGCTGTGGCAGTTCCCATCTCTCCACCCTGCTTTCCCTGCCTACAAATTGGGAATTTCCTTGCTGGAGGGGCCAGAAAGGCAGAGATGAGCTGGAAGGACCCCAGCTCACATCCCTGGGGTGGCACAGCTCCCCATAAGCAGCTTGTCCCCAGCCCCAGGGATGCAGAGGTGACCCACAGCATCCCACGGGCACTGAGGATGTACCCAGCACAGGGAGCTGCATCTGCCCATGGTCATCATGAGCATTTTGCAACGGCGAGCTGGAAAATCCCAGTTTGGGGCTGAGACTTCAGCATCTGCTTAGGTACGAATGAGTCACTAGGGTTTTCCTTCCCTTTTACGGTTTTCAAGGGTATTTGGGGCAAGTTTTCTCTTCTAGTGGTCTCTTACGGATCTGACTTTGTAGCAATTGATGAGGAATTTCAGGGAAAGTTGTACTTTGCAGGGAAACGGGGAGAGGCAGGGGGTTATCCTTTAGCCTGCTGTTCATCTGCGCCCAGGCACCAGCACCAGCCACATCCCAGACTCGACCGCTCTCATTACCCAGCAATTGGGGTTTTTTCAAGATATGTATAAAGTGCTTAAAGGCGGTGGTGATAAGTGTTTTAGAAATGCCAATAGAATTAGATTAGCTAAATAGGAAACGGCGAGGGCTGCAGGATCAGACAGCCATGCCCTGATTTTTCACAGATGCTCCTATCGATCCACTGGGAACAGTGTCAAGCCCTTGGGAAACCAGCTGCTGGGGATCAGGCGTCTCTGCATGGGCAGGGATCAATGTCAGCGCTGGAGATCCCTGTCCTGATGAGATGCTCAGATGCTCACCAGAGGCAGGACAGCCCATGGAGAAGGGAGTCCCGTAACGCTGCAACCACTCAGCATCGCCGTGCAGCTCCAGGAGCAACACCAGGCTCTGCAATAAAGCTCCATCCAGCTGAACCCCCCTGAAAGCCACACAGCTGGGTGACCTGCAGCAACCCCCCCACATCGCAGGGACCACCAGGTCCCCAAAGACCTGGGGAACTGAGCACGTTGCTTCCCAGCCACGGCACCAGGCGAGCAGCATCCTCCAGCATGGGGGTACATACGGCTGCATAGAGACAGGGGTAAGAGCCCCTGCGAAGCAAAACTAGAGCTTTTTGAAGAACCAAACCCATAAGATATATTTTAGAAAACACCACACACCTGAGTCCGTTACTAGGGATGCATTTAGCATACGTATACATATATGCATAGCTTTGCTGCTATATATAGCACCTTCTATCAGCAATGCTCGCTGGCTTTGAAAAAGCCAGGTGAATGTCCGCAGACAGAGGAACTGAGGCACAACTAGATTATTTACAGCTCATTTCCAAAAGTAGTCTTTGAAGCTGGAATCCAATTAATTTTATACCTGGGGAGAGATTTGCATAAGGATTTTCTGTCCATGCGGGCAGGTTTTTTAAAAGGACACAGCTCTTATCTAGGCACCCAATGCAGACTGTGTTTTCCAAGGTGCCCAGCATCCATTAGCAGCTCCTCGGAGCACAGCCGGGTTTGTCACAGGGCATCACCCTCCTTGGTAACCCGGATAGTCACCGAGCCCTTCGAGGACACCACCTCCATGGGTCTGGTCTCCAGAGATGAGGAGCACCTCTGATCTGCCACCGCCTTTGGGAGGGACCCATCTCATTGGAGACGGGGGCATCTGACAACAAATTATTTCCTACCATGGAGAAAGAGAGGGGTTTCTGCTGGTTTAAATCCCTGAAAAAGCTCAGCCCGGGATCAGAGAGATACCACGGCTTGGCACAGGGTGAGCGATGTGCATCGGTGACTGATGGAACACCAGGACCACCCTGTGTGGTGGCCACAACCCATTAGATCACCGTGGCTATGGCCTAAAACTGCTCCCATGCTGCCTGGAGGGTTTGTTTCGTATCTCCCCTGCAAAGATGCCACATGCTCCACATCCTGCTTGCCACCATGTCAGCGGGTGCTGCTTGGACAGACCTCCAAGCAGCCACACGTGGTCCCCAACACGCAAACTCTTTGAGGCGGAAGCTGTATTTAGATCTGTGTGGGGACAGCTCTCTTCAATGCACTTCAATGACCCTTTCCTGCTTTGCAGTCTTACGAACACCCCAGTGGAGACACGAGCAAGCCCTTCCTTGTCCCCTGTCACCCCCGCATCGCAAACCACAGCCCCCTCGAGCCCACGGCGCGGTGACCAAAAATCTCTGATCCAGCTGACGGCTGCAAAGCATCGCCCTCAAACTTCTGAGGAAGAGACACAGCTTCAAATGCACTGGAAACCTCCCGAGGCCAAGGTTTCTCAAACAAACAGCACCCAGTGGGAGGGAGCCGGCAGCCCCAGCTGCAGCAACACGCGCCTGTAATGAGCTGACCCCCCGGCTCCCCCCCGGCTCTCCGATTTGCGGGGTAATTGCTGTACAATTTTAGCCTTGCCTGCAGCCATATCACATGCCAAGCTGCGTCCAGGGCCAGGTGTGTTCAGAAAAAAAAAAAAAAAGAAGGATAATCAGCTTTTTTTTCTAAAGAAAAAGGGAGAAAAATCCAGCACTGAACCCCGGTGCATACATTTTTGTTTCAGCTGAACCAAACTGGCTGCCATCTACGCAAATGGCAGATGAAGAAAACATTGACTTTCTGCTTGGGTCAATAAACAAGATGAATTGAGTGGGGAGTTGAATGTGGAACAGGGAACATCACCATTTACCGGAGGAAAATAGAGGGTTAAAAGGCACAGAGGCTGAAGCAGAGAGCATCTGTATCTCACGTAGGGATGCTTCACCTGGGGGCTCAGCAGCACCCTGCTTACACACAAACACACACTGATTTGGAAGTTTCACTCGGAGCTCCTCCAGCTTCTCTTATACCAAGCATCCCAGAACAGACACCCTCCCTTTATATATAAACCTTTGCACTATTGCATTATTAAGTGAAACGTAAAGAATATATGCATTTATTAAAGGCATAAGAGACTATGCCTCCTGGCAGATTCTTTCCTGAGCTCAGTTGTTGGCACTAAGTCTCCCACATCACAGGTATTTATAAGAGCTGCGCTGTGGTTTCAAAGGATGAATTGGAGGCCCAAGCCCACGGGAGATGCAGGTACATGGGATGGGAGCATGCAGCATCCCCGCCTCGGGCCAGCCAGATCTCAACCACCAGGTTCGTTTCAGTTGCCAATGTCATGGTGAAGGATATTCAGTTTGAACCGCGATGCACAGGAGCGCGGGACATGGTCATCACTACTCCTGCTTAATTAGGTCTGTCAAAGCCGATCAGAGGGATGTTTGCCTGGGAACACGCTCTGCGGCTGCACATTCAGCAACAGGAGATCGATGACAGGAGAACAGGAGGGAAGGAAAAAAAAAAAAAAAAGACAAGAAGAGCATTTGCACGCTGCAGGACCACCCTCCTCCTGCCCATCACATTCCACGCGCCGCCTTTAGTTGAGTGTCTGTCTTAATTACAGAGACTAAATGGAAAGGCTTCCGCGCTAATCCCAGTTCTGCCCGCGGGGATGAGGAGGACACAATTTGCTTCCAGAGCCCAGAACACAATTTGCTTCCCCTGAAAGGCACCAGAGACAGACGTGCAGAGACGTGTGGGGCCCCAGCTCCCTCCACGGACCCCCCAGCCCTCCTGCCAGGGCAGGGAGCGGCGGGTCAAGATCCAATGGATGCCAGAAGCATCCTGCAAGCATCATGTGGGCTCCCAGAGGTTTCCCCCCGACATCCTGCTCCTCATCCCGGGGTGACCCCGCAGCCTGACCTGCTTCACCCTGCAGCTGCACCGAAGGCGATGCTGACCCAAAGCTGCATCCAAGGAGAGGTGAGGGTTACCCAAAGGGTCTCAGACAAATGCTTTCCCAAAATACAGGCCAAGACTCCTCTTTGATTACATACACAAGGGCCAAAACATCGATTTTTCAGCCAATAAGCAGCAGCAGAAGCAAGCCTCTGTGAATGTAACCCTTGGAAAAAGAGTCAAGTAGGAGGTTTGTGGAGGCAGAGCTCACTGGAGAGGCAAATCTGGGGATTTACATGCAAGAAAACAGTTGGGTTATTGTATTTTTATCATTTCATCCAAACAAGCTTTTCCATACATATTTGCAAAAAGCAGGAATCACAGCAGAGACTGAGCTCAACTTATTTCTCCAAGTTTTTCCTCTTCATGGAAGGAGCACTGCAAAGCTGAAACGCTGCCTGACAGCTGGCCTGAGGGCAAGGAGCTCGCTTTCAGCATTTGCCCTAATTCACATTAGAAGACTCAAATATAACTTCTGCAATATTCACCCGCTATCTGTCCAAAACCAAACTCAGTTTAAAGAAATGAAGATGACCTCAAAACTCCCAGGGGGCCGCTCTGCCACCGGAGAAGAGCAGAGAGCGTCTCCAGGAATAAAGCCCCAAGCAGGAGCCGGCATTTCGGAATCGGCTGCGGACTCGGATGGCGAATTATCGCACAACCGTGGGTAACTCACAGGATGTGTCAGCGCTCCCGACTCCTCATCTGTAAAGCAGGGACAACTGCAGCTACCTACCTCCCACCGTGCTGCGCAGTTAATTAATGCTCCTTTGAGTTGTGAAGATAAAAAGCAGCCTATAACTGCAAAGTAGTGTTTTATTATCATTATGAATGAAGCCTCCGCTTGTTCCATCAGAGTGCACCTTAAAGCAGCGCTGCTGTAGACACTGTGAATTGTTCCCAGCTGCTGTAGTACCGCTGGCATTCGCACGAGTTTGACTGTAGACTTGCACATAAGATCTTTGAACGTGTTGGGGAAGAAAAGAAAGAGAGGGAGAACAACCGAATAGAAATTCCACCACGTTTTTGTGCTTAGCACCTGGAGACGATGCTCCCACCCTCCTGGGAGCTGGAGCAAAACAAACCAGAGACAACAGCAGCTCTTCACCCCCCGTTCTTGCCTGCGCTTTACATTCACGGGCTGCCATAGCCCCGCATGTGTAGCATCAGGACAGATAGCACTGCAACGGCACTTAAACAGCAAATTCAGATCACACGGCCACTTAAGGAAGCGATTAATATATTGTCTCTATTTGACAGGTGGGAAAAACGTAGCACAGGACACTGAAATCGCCTGCTTACAGGCACATAGCGAGCCGGGGACAGAATGGGGCGCCTGGGCTGTGCAATGGAAGGGACAGACCCCTTGCTTCAGCCAGAGCAGCGCAGCTGTGCCCAGCTGTTGGCATCACCCCAACCGTGTCCCCATCCTCCTGGGTGTGCCGGAGAGAGGGACTGTGGGAGCACCCTGGGGGCTCTCAGACCTGCAGCCCCACTCACCCTGCACTGAGCATCAAACCCGGGGAGCAGCTCCAGAGTCCCCAGTGGCAGCCACAACCCCCAGGCTGTACCCAGGCTCCCCTGACACAGATGGTTTTGAGACCCCTCTTGCCAGAGATGGTTTTGAGTTGGCAACATCAGACCAGCACACAGCAAAAGAAAGTTCAGTTCCTGGCTCAACTGCTCCAGGTAAGTCACCTTTTGGCACCCAGGTTTCCTGCATTATTTAACAGAGAGCCAACATTATTTCCTTTGCTCCACCTATTTCAGAGCACAAGTGTGATGGGAGTGGCTGAGGGACCTGGGGGGTTCAGCTGGAGAACAGGAGCTGAGGGGAGACCTTCTGATCTCTGAACTGCCTGAAAGGAGCTTGGAGCCAGGGGGGTCGGGCTCTGCTCCCCAGGAACAAGCGCCAGGAGCAGAGGAAACGGCCTCAAGTTGCACCAGGGGAGGTTGAGGTTGGATCTGGGAACAATTTCTTCCCCAAAGGGCTGTGGGGCATTGGAACAGGCTGCCCAGGGCAGTGCTGGAGTCACCATCCCTAGAGGGGTTGGACAGACGGAGATGAGGTTCTCAGAGACACGGGGCAGTGCCAGAGGTGGGTTAACAGCTGGACTCGATGATCTTGAGGGTCTCTTCCAACCGAAATGATCCTATGATTCTGTGATCTTGTCTACCCAACCTGCATCTCTACCAGGCAGAAACCTCTCCTTCAATACCTGTGCAGCCCCTGACGCTGCTCTCCCGACCCCCAAATGTGTTGACAATGCAACCCCAACCCACAGGAGCAGCCTGTGGTTCTCCATCCCCAGCACTGTCTCTCCCCCTGGCCACCTCCGCCATGCCCGCTGCAGGGCTCGGATGCTGCAGCACACGCTGGCCACGTCGCTCCCGACAGGTACCTTTCATGTTTAATTCAGAGGCAAGTTTAGTTAATCTATTTTTTAATAATTCATCCCTTCCATCTTAATTTTAGTAGTTGTTGAAAATCCCTAATAAAACATTTAGGGTCTCTTTTACTGAAGCAATGGCATGATTTACTTGAAGGAATCCAGTCTTTGATGTCCTGTCTTAATTCCCTCCCTCTCACTGTGCCTCAATCCTGTTTATTGCCGTGCCGGAGGTACGAGGTTCTTGTTGAGTTTTGTAACACTTAGATGCTTGGTCAGCGTTAATAATTCAGCTGCCCTGCATAGTTTAGACAAACCATAGATCACACCAGCCTCTCCATTTTATCAACGTCTCCCTTTGCCACCAGGGATCCAGGCATTGGCTGGGAACGATGCAGAAGGACCAGGTGGAGCATCCCAACCGAGGCAGGTCGGAAGTGTGAACAAAATATCGTAGGCGCCAACTACATTGTTGAAAGAATATAGACCCTTTTACGGCGCTTATATTTCATTCTCTACTGCCGGAATGGAGAAACATGCTGCGTTTTTGCATCCGTAATTGGGGAAGAACAGATGGTGGAGGCACAGTTGGAAGTCATACGGCCATTAAAATAATCTATACAGCTTGTAATTCTCCAACATGTGAGGAAGAGGAGGGTCTGCCTTCACCCAAGCGCCCAGCCTGGCCGCCTACCCTGCCGCAATATGGGCAGGAACATTTGTCTTGCAGTTATTGGAGTGTTTTGGTGGGTTTGATGGGTTTTACCATTTCCCTTCTCCCAAGAATCTCCCCTTCAAATAATCTGAAAAGCCAACAGCTGCACCAGAGCTTCTTCCACTGGGTATTTACTTGACCCCCATGTGCCACGAGGGGCATATTTTCCCCAAAAATCACCCACTTAAAGCGACTGCTACCTTTGTATCTATCTTAATGATATTAAAAGAGGAGCAGAAAGTCCTCTTCAGGTAGGTAAGGTTTTCTCTACAGTTAACTTAAATTCTAAATGGGGGTGACAGGATAAAGAAATACGTAAAAAGAAAAGAAAAAAGCACTGATTCATGAAAATTGAAACTTCTCACGGTGGTGCACAGGCTTTGCCATCGTCTATCTATTTCAAATCTCCAGAGCACTTCTCTGTAAAATCAGAATAAGAAAATTGCCCAAAAAATAGCCCAGACATTTAGCTGATATATGGAAATTTATGTCCTCACTCTGCATTATTTAGGCCATGGTTTCAGAGACCACTACACCATCCAACACCCCAACCACCATGGTGTTTGGTTCCTCTTGATGGGTGAAGGGCTTTTCTCTGGGATTGGGTTACTGCTTTGTGTCGGTTTGTTTTTTTCACATGAGCACACTATAGAAAGGGTCCTACTTCATCAATATAAAATGGAGAAAAATATCTCAAATCTCAAAAAAACCCACACTGGAAGCAGTAATCCTTTCCCACTCAGACCCAGCAACCAGCATCCCCATCCTGATTTAGGGAGCAGAGAAGGATGGGGTTATCGCACCAGCATCCCCTGGTCGGGAACCTGAACACCCCAAGTCCTACAAGCACTGTGCTTCCCACAAACACCTCCCTGGGCTGGACACGATGATTTCCTCAGCCAGAAACCAATCCATTGGGCTTAAACTCTTCCCTGCAATCACGCAAGCAAGTTCCTCCCTAAATCCTTACCCTCCACCCTGAACACAGGGTAGCCAGCAGGACGTTACCTTGACAGCTGGCTTTGCTTTATGGAGCTGTAAATATATTTTTTAATAGGCTGGAGGCAAGAAAGATGTGTTTTCAGGCTCGACAACATCCAAAATTAACTGTGATTCATTTCAAGAGGGGCAAAGGGTTGGAGAAGGGGGAGAGCACAAGCCTGAAACTCACAAAATATAAAAGCCTTGAAAGCAACTGCCAAAAAACTCCTGCACAGCTGCCTTCTGGCTCTCGGAAAGAGATTAAAAACTGAGCAGCATCAGGCTGAAGCAGACGTCACGGAGGCCACCCTGGGCCACGCTCACGCTCAGATAAGACTCTTTCCTATTATTATTTTCCCAGTGACGACCCAGCCTCTGCCAACACGTAGCTCTGCCCTGCTCCTCGCATCAATCGGCACAGCAGGTTCATCTAAACTAACAAGATGGGAGATGTTGGTGCCTGGGGTGACCAAGAGCTCCCCCCACCCAGTCTCTGGGGACCTCGGAGGGATCCTGTCATGAACGTCAGCATCCCATCCTCCTTCAGCATCCCAACCTCCTTCAGCATCCCATCCTCCTTCAGCATCCCATCCTCCTTTGTGTGCCAGAGCATTAAGCCTGACGCACCTTCGTTAGCCCCAGCGCTGCTCTCCGACACCTAATTTGACTAACCCTTTAGTGACTAATTTAATTACCCCGGCCCACAAACTGACAGACAGCTGTTAAAAATGGTTATTGCATTATTAATACGCTCCAGTAATTTCCCATTAAAACTATACTGTTAATAATTTTTTTCCCTGTATTTCTTCCCTCTTAATTAGTCTATTTAAAACTTTGAAGGAATATTCTCTTTATGGTAAATGGGAGCGTCAAGCAAATTACATTTTTGATTGAATACTTCTGTGATAGGCCAGCAAATAAGACCGTTGAGTTGTTAATTATTGTCAGAGTTTCACACGATGCCTGCTAATGAGGCAGTCAATCTTCTCTGCCATTCCTACAATACTAATGGAGGCCTTTGGTATTGATTCAGTCACCAGGAGAAGGCAGGAACTCCTCTGTCTCGGGTGGCTCTGGGGGGACTTTGTGCTGGAAGGGGACAGGGACAGAGACCTCTGTATTCTTTTTATTAAGGAAAGGGAAATACCTGATCCACCTGGACATCAACATATAGCTTGACAGAGTGATGGA
The DNA here is from genome assembly GCA_013399365.1 of Pampusana beccarii. Lineage (NCBI taxonomy): Eukaryota > Metazoa > Chordata > Aves > Columbiformes > Columbidae > Pampusana > Pampusana beccarii. Next base: position 202,336 of record VWYH01001909.1, read on the forward strand.
GGGAATTTATTAGCAAAGCGACCATGGGTAAGGATTGACGTGAAACTGCCAGGTGGCTTGGAGACCAGACCACAGCAGACTCGGGGTTCTGCTGGAAGATGCGACAGGGAACTTTCAGTACCATTTCTCCAGCCCTTTGGGGATTGACCCTATTTGATATTCGCACTGGTGCTCCCATCAGGGGATGGGAGGAGTTTGGCAGGAAAATCTGCCGGTGCCAAAGTCCAGCGGGAATTTCTGTTTTTCTTTTTTCCACTCTGGAGCGGGGCAGCAGATGAGCATGGCTGCTCCCCAAATACAGGTACTGTCCCCCACCCAGTCACCCTGCTGCTTCCAAGCCCATCTGCTGCCCACTTGTGCTTCAGAAGCAAGCCAGGCACTATATTTACTGCAATTAAGTTTTTCATACTAAAAGCTCCTTTTTTTTTTTTTTCTTTTTTTACAAAGCAGGCTTCAATAAAAGAGGAGGTTTCTGCTTATAATTGCCTGCGATGTAGCATATCCCAGTTTCACCAGGAAAGGGGGAGGCTGTAACTCTCCGCAAGCTCAAGTGAGATGCCACAAAAAGCCCTTCAGGTCAATGGCAGCCACTCTTGACTATCAGTATCATGTATTAACTATGTTTGGGCATAAATTATGGTTTTCACCCCGCAAAAAACATGTCATCCCACTGGTCTGGCACCAAGTCAAACTAACACAAACACAGGAGGGTCCTTCACCTGAGTCCAGCTCCCACCACTCAGGCAGAAGGGTGGGAAGGATGGACTCCTGTTTGCCTACAGTCACATCAGGCAGGGATGATGTGAGATGGATGACCAGAGAGGTGGTGGATGAACCATCCCTGGAGACACCCCAGGCCAGGCTGGACGGGGCTCTGAGCAACCTGAGCTGGTGAAGATGTCCCTGTCATGGCAGGGGGGGCACTGGGGGAGCTGGGAAGGTCCCTTCAACCCAAACTGTTCTATGATTCTATCGAACCACCCACAACTTTATCATTAACCCCCAAGTTCTGTCCAACTCCAGAGGACCCACACTTCAGAGCCAACATCTCCAGCTCTGGCCCATCTGTGTTTGATACGCATTGATTTTTAAAAAAAAAAAAAAAAAAAAAAAAAGAGAATTGTGGACTGAACAAAGAGAGTTCTCACTGAAAAAGCTCAGCGCATATTTACACAGTATCCTGCTGTAATTCCCAGCTTCGTCATTTATGTCATTTTAAGCCCTTCGCAGTAGCAGGCGAGTATTAGCTGGTGTTTAATTGTGTGCTGTGGGGTTCAGCGTGGCTCCCGATGAGCTGCTGCTGGGAGACACCCCGTGGTGCCAGGGCAGGGCTGGGTGGCCGTGGCGGGGCAGTGACAGGGGGACAGCCTGTGGCAGAGCCACCAGCTGGGAGGGTGAGCAGCATCGGGGGACACCACCCCAGCCTGAGGCAGTTCTGCCTGATGTATAAGGGGTGATGGTTTTAAACTAAAGGAGGGGAGAATCAGGCTGGACATGAAGAAGAAATTGTTGCCCTGAGGGTGGTGAGAGCCTGGCCCAGGTTGGGCAGAGAGGTGGTGGATGAACCATCCCTGGAGACATCCCAGGCCAGGCTGGACGGGGCTCTGAGCAACCTGAGCTGGTGAAGATGTCCCTGTCATGGCAGGGGGGGCACTGGGGGAGCTTTGAAGGTCACTTCAACCCAAACTGGTCTGTGATTCTGTGATAAGGCAAAACATCAGTCTGCACTGAATGACCTGGCTGCGCAATACCTGACACAAACCCCCACATGCAACACCTGGACCTCCTGCTTGCAGGAGACACGAACATGTTCTCCCCCCAAAACCCATCCAGCCGTGATGCCAACAGACCTGAATGTGCCCAAGATGTAACTGGGGGCTCTTCACCCCCCACCTGCCTCCCCTCCAAAGCCTGCTCAATACCAGTCACTTTCCTCCGGCGGAGGAAAATGTGCTAGATAAATTACATACGGACTGTGCGGTCCATCACATCCTCATCCCCATCCCTCCGTCCCATCGCTGCCGTCCCAGCCTCCACCCGGCCCCGACACAGCGCAGCCCCCGGCGTGGCAGCGCGTCCCCAACGGCACCTCTGCGTTATGATAAAAGGCACTCGGTTGCAGCCAATAGCACCTCATTATATCAAAAACACCGCGGGAAACGTCTAGAGCTGAATTGATTATGGCACAGTAATTCTTCAGGCAGTGAAAGCAGGGCAATTCCCAAGATGGGATTATTTTTTTGCAAGGCTTCACCTAATTTTCTTGATTTCCTTTTTTTTCCCCCCTGCTCACTGCCCGGCCCTCCTTCCAAACCTCCCCAGCTTTGCAATACTCTTTGGTTTAGTCCCTGAAAACAATATTCTGCTTAAAACACTCCAGCGGAGCGCTAAGGAAGGAACCGCTGCCCACCGGACCTCCGGGCTTTAAACACGGAGCAGCAAGAAAAATTCGAAGAAGCTTTTGCTTTTTGCTCTGTAGCCAGCAGCCAGCTTTGGGGAGACTGAAGAAAGGCCTGACAGGTACTTATAAACATCTAAATCAGAAAAGGGGAAGCCGAGTAAGCAGCAAATAAACGGACAAAAAGGAACAACGATGCAAAACGTGGGCAGAGAGGAGGCAAAGGGCCGACGATTCACAGCTGACACTCAGTCCAGCTGCGGCAAAGCACAGAAAGGTTTTCTGAGCCAACGGGCAATGCCAGACAAGGTGCACTGTCTGTGAGAGGCTGACACTGTCTCTAAACCAAGTCCTTCTAATTTTGAGCTGCTTTTTCTCCTGTGCCTGGAGGTCAAGGGGCCAGGGAAAGCCTGCAGAGCATCTCTCCTGCATCTGGAAACTGCCTGGAAGGAGAAGGACCAGCACGGCAAGAGGAAAGTTGCTCTGAGCTGCCTGGCAAGCGCTGCACAGACAGCTCCTCCGCTGCCCCAAGTCTGGCAGGATGAACGGAGGGCATTTTGCCTTAATAAATCACACCATGAACCAGGGTGACATCCCGGAGCGGAGTAAATCCCTCGGGAGCAGCAGCCGAGGTGTCGGGGCACTGCGCCGAGTCCAGCGGAGCTGATAGAAACATCACCCTGGCCCCAGCTGCTCAGGAGCAGGAGCTGAAACTAATTAACTTCATTTTTCTTCAGAGAGCGCGGCCGTCCCGGTTCACTGGCCGTGACCGTGGCTGCCCCGTGTCCCCAGTGCCTGCCCTGGGGTGAGGCTGAACCAGATCTTTGCCTCTCGCTTGTGTTTGGTTTGCACAGAGCTGCCTTCCCCCATCCCTCCACAGCAAGAATGACGTTCTGCTGCAGCAACACGTGCATCCCCCCTTCCCTTCAGCAATTAAAAAAACCCATGCAAATAAACCTTAATCCTCCCCAAGACTCCTTTCCAAGCCTGCAAGGGACAGTGTCTTCTCATGGTGCCCTTAGAGCAGAAGGACAAAGCTCTCCTGTTCATGTCCACCTCCATTCCCATCATCTCCGCTGCGATGATTTCTCCTTCCCGCACTGGCTGCAGAGCCTGTCGCAGGTCCCTGGCACGCTCCCAGGAACATTTCGGCTTGGCTGAATTTTATCAGTTTTGTCCTTTGGATGAAGTGACCCAACGGTAGTTACGGGAGATAAAAACAAGAAAGGAGGAGCAGACATGGTCCACGTCGGGCAAGTTGAAGGCACCTGAAGTCTCATCAGAACTGGCTGGTGGAAGGTACCAGGTCTTTCTACTAAGTTACATTAAGAAATAGGTGGAGAAAAGGTGTTAACCCATTCCCAACGTCACTGCCCCACCTGGGGCTGTATCTCCCACTGACACAGCTCAGCTGAAGCAGAGCTGCACGTCCAGACGGCACCACGGCCACCATCCCACCCTGCCCTGAAGCATCTGGGGGCCTTATGGACAAAACTATCCATTGGAGAGAGGACAGGGGATCACAGCATCCTTCCCCAGGCACCCAGGGAACCCTGTCCCTCCTGCTGCTGTCACCACCCTCATTCCACCGCCATCCCTCTCCTGTCCTCAGTGACCCATGAGGACAACTCCAAGTGCCAGCCCACCAGTCGGGCAGCCACACGCTCTCAGTTGGCACTGGGTGAAGGAGATGTGGGTCAGTTTGATCTCAAATGGGAGAGGGGAGAGCTGGCCCCAAATATCTGCGCTGGTTGGCACCGCTGTGTCCATCCCCAGGGGCCTGACACTTTCCACAAACACTACAGATCCCTCCCCAGCACAGGAGGAGAGCAGAAGTTCCCTGTGCAAGTCCCTGCTGCCCCAGCTTGGACAAACTGCTTGGTCCCCATCCCACCTGCAAACCTCCTAGTCCCCTTCACAGGCAGGAGATGCACATAAAGGCAAAGCTAAAAAACTCAGATGGGGGGAAAAAAACCAAACAATGTAATTCAGGAAACATAGTACAGACAGGCTGTATAAACAGAGAGGCCACAGGGCTGCACTTTGAAAAGGCAGCTACAAAGCATGCTCTGGCTGATGTTTAACAAGAAGCAAAGAAAAGGACATAAAAACAAACACCACCATCAAACAGGGACGGGAGAACTCCTTTCACTGCAGAAACCCAAGGTTTGATTTCGCTGCCTTGCATCTCCCTTTCTGCTAAGCGCACACATTAGCACGGTGGTTTAGAGCCTGTCTCCCCCTCCAAACCCTCTGAGCACCCTGCTCTACCACGGACCCTGCTCTAGGCCGCTGGACAGACGGACAGACACACGGCTACAGCAGCACATCTGCCCTAAGGGGCAGCTGCAGAGTCCAATGCCAAACCCCACTCTGTGCTGGGAGATCCCAGAAACATTAAAGAGAATAATTCTGGTGTGAGACAACATTTGCATATTTGGCGGGTATCGTGGTTTTTTTAATTGTTTCAATAAATATATAAACAAAATCTGTTCGCTCGTTGGGTTGTTTATCCCTCCTGGGCTCTGCGGACGAGAGGAACAGCAATCGCTCAGCTGCCAAACCCATCGCTGTTGCTGGGGCTCCCTACGAGGTATTTGCCTACGAGCCAGGTTCAAATTTACATCCACTACCCCTAAGTGGTTTAATATTCTCTGCGCAGTTTTACAGCCCAGCACCAAGTCCTCAAAAATGCAGCAGGACTGCACAAAGGATGGGAGCACAGAGAGAGAGTCAAACTCAGCATTACCATAGCAGGAAGTAATAAAAGCCCTCAAAGAGGGAGGGCTGAAATGTCCCTTGAATTCTGGGCATGAAAGATCACCCATAGCTAGTGATGGACCAGTGAGGTCCCTGCACTCTCCCAGAGCTGCTGGGTGACCCATGTTTCAATTCAGACCTACCCTAGATACTCCCTGGGCGATTTCAGCTCAACTTTTGTGGTCTTCCTTCCCCCTTTCCTCTCTGCCCCTGTCTCCCCATCACACCACTCCCGTAATTCATCTCTCATTTTGCCGCTCACACCCGTGGTGGCTGCCGCAAGGTTACGTCTCCATTTAGTCACCCCGTAGCCAAGTGAGACGTACTCGACTCTTCTAACCTGCTCTCATAAATCAAAGCGGGAGGCAGGGAGCAGGAAAAATCCCGGTAAGCAGGCAGGATGACGCTAAGTTGACAGATGCAGGGCAGGGGCTGGTGGCTGCCTCTATGTAAAGCATCCCTGCAGAGGCTGAGGCCAACGGCTGCCTTTATCCCCATGTTCAGCAATGCAAGCTGCTTCTCCACGCCTTTCCACGTTATCTGCGTGGATGACGGTGTCTCTGTGATGTGCACAGTAATGAATTGCCCTCTTTGCAGAAATGAGTAAGTTGTGCCTGGTGATGCAATGATCAATTCGCTCCATCACGTGAAGCCATCCATCCATCATGGGCACTGGCTGCCAGCCACTTTATTGGCACTACCAGAGCAAGAGCCCCTGCAGGCAAATCCCCGGGGTTCCTGCTGATGAACAGCCCCAAAATGAGGGTTCTCCAGTCCCCCAACCTCCCGGCTGAGGGTCCCTCCAGCATCAAGCACCCAGAAATCACAGCCCACTCTCTTCCAGCAGACAGAAAAGAGGCTAAAAAAGACCAAGTTCCCGTGGCACCTCCTGCATCGAATGGCAAGAAGAGCTCGCAGGGTGTTCTCTGCCTGCTCCTGCCTGTACCCCACCAAAATGCTGCCCCAAGCCACTGCCTGAGCCTCAGCGGTGCCCACCTGCAGCAGCACCCGTTCTCCTGCGCTCCTGCAGACAAGGCACGAGGCTCAGCCATGGGGCTGCTGCGACAGCGCGGCCACAGCAAAGCTGTTCCCCCTCTCCTGGCCCAGATTCCCTTTGCCTTTCTCATACAGTTTGCTTTTCATCCTCATCCGCTCGCAGGGAGCCTCACACCGCGGTGCTCGGCACTGACTTGCAAAATCACAAGTGCCCAAATCACTGCCAAAAAAAAAAAAAAAAAAAAATCACTGCAAAAGCCCTGTAAGACTGAGGCAGGGGTGGTGTCACCAGGGCATGGCAGGGCTGAGCCGAGGAAAGACACAAGCAAGGAGCAAAAGCCCAGCTCCCGTCCTCGACACGAGATGAGATGCGTGCAGGTGCAGAGCTGCGGAGCAGAGCTCTCCGCCACCGAGAGAACTGGAAATAAAATAGCAAACAAATAAAGAAGGAAAAAAAAAAATCCAGTTGATTGTACCTTGGTAAAGAATTCAGAGAGCAAAGGGGCTCACTTGGGAGCAAAACGAAGATGAATCGACAGCGAGTTCAAGAGAATTCATTCTGCTGCTGAACACTTGTCTCTCCATCAGGACATCTCAAAGGCTTGTCAAGCGAAGGCAAGGCTTTTATTTGTTTCTATGGTTGCCATAACGATAGAGCTGTATGTCATGTCAGGTGGCAGCTGAGGCTCGCGCCTCTGATTTATAGCCGTTCACCAGAAATTATCAACTTTTCTGCAGAGCGGGTGGCACGGTGAACCGGGACCACCAGGCATTTGCCAGTGCCGCGCTCTGCCCCCCGGGTCATCTCCTCTTTCGGTCCCCCCGCAGCCAGCTGCACCCAAAGGGATGCTTTTATTATTCCCCACAGGGATGCGTTTATTATCCCCCACAGGGATGCTTTTATTACTTTTATCACCCTCTGTGGGGATGCTTGGAGCTAATGGTAGTGGGACCCTGACTTTGGGGCTGTGGGTCCTCCCCCGTGAGCTTCCCATGGGGCAGAGCAGGGTACAGTGCCACAATTACTGGTCCCACAGGGCAAGTGGTACCTCCTAAAGGGCCAAAAACAAACAGCAAGGTGTCCAGCGAAGGTCGGCAGAAGGATTAAACACTTAATAGCAATTTATTTAAAAAAAAAAAAAAATAGACTACAGTGTTCATCACCAGGTTATGGGAGAAAGATGAAAGTAAGGGATGGGAGAAATGGGGAGAGGAAAACTAAAGAGAAGTCTTGAAAACAAGTGAGACAAGGTGGGACTGGGAAGTATTTCTTGTCCTGGCAGGGGATGTGCTGCTGGGACAGTGCCTAACCTGAGACCCAGCCTAACCTGGGACCCAGCCTCCAACCCAACCCCACACAAGCAAAGATGATCCCAGACGTGTGACCAACACGATCACCATGTGCAGGACCAGACTCCAGGGTTGATGAGGGGATGCTCAGTGTGGTTACTGATGAATTATACATATTAGTTTCATTAACTCCAAGCACCCTCGTGCTTAATTTATGACGCGCAGCCCTAAAATCTTCACCACCGAGTTCTGCAAAGTCCTGTCCCCACTCAAGCCCCAACACATGTGGCAGCATCCCCAGTGGGATGTTCGCTCCTCTGGCTCCTGTCTATAAGGACGTTTCTCTAACGATTTGGCTGCAGCCGCGGGAAGAAGGTTGAGCCCTTAGTTCCCACGCACCAAAGCACCATGTACAGTTTGTTGCCCTGCTCAGCAGTGCAGCACACAGAGAACAGCATCCCACAGCACCCCTCCAGAAACACAGCATCCCTCCTGAAGCACAGCACCCCTCTGGAGACACAGCAGGGAGTCAGCATTTCCCAGAGAGCTGCTGAAAGGCAGCATCTCACCCATCCCTGCCACAGTCTCAGGCATCTTCATAAAAACACCAGGCAACATTTGAACCTTTAACCCTCGGAGTTGTAAAGACTTCATCACTTGTTTTCTCCAAACGAGGCTTTCTGCAATTTCCCTCCATTAAACTCTTCAAGACAAGTGACCCCGGAGGCAAAAGGTGTCAGACTAATGAAAGGTCTGGAGGAATGCAGCACGCTCCTTATTAAAGACACAGAAGAGAGTTCTGAGCTACCATCACAGCACCACAGGACAGCACACAGGGCACTCCAGGTGCTGAGACGTGGCCATGTCGCAGCTGGTGTGATACAGCCCAGGATCTGCCCCTTGGCACAGGGACGTGACAGCATCAGAGCCCCCGCGCTGCAGGACCAGCTGCAGGAGCCGCCAGCGTGGAGGGACAGCAGTGTCACCGCGGTCCCCCACCCCGGGGACAGGTCCCTCTGCAGAGGAATGCCTGCGTTTGAACACCTACACATTGGAGTGTTCACCTCCCGTGGTAGGTCTGACATTACGGGTCATCATCTGGACACCTGAACCACCAAAACTGCTGCGCTACTGCTCCCTTGAGAAGCTACCAACACTTGTCTCAGTCCAGAGGGACAAAGCAAAGAGTCTCCAAGATAAACAGCTCTAAAAGCACCTTTCTCGTTGCGCGAAAGCACCCAAGAACCTCAGAGGAGTTTCTTGGAGACAGGCAACAATGCCTGTTAGCACTCGACACAGCAACGTCCCTGCTCATCCAGTGCAGCCGACCTGGGCAGCCCCGGCGTTAGCTCCTCTGCAACCATCACGCTCCGCTCAGGTGGCATCATCTTGGTTCCTACTCACCCCAGCGTGCTCGGGACCCTGCAGCCCGATGCCCGTTTGAGAAATGTTTAAGTTCTAATGCAGAAATCGCTTTTTGGTTTTCACTGTATCTGTGAAACCCTCCATAATTCAACATCAAATATTTATCATTACGTTTATTAAAGTTTTAATAATTTAGCACCTCTCGTACGTAAGATCCAAGTGCCGTGAACTCGCCTCCCTTATTCTACCCGGGTCACTCCAATATTTACACCTGAAATTCTCACTTCGGGTTTCATTTACGAGGGGAGCAGGCAACAATCTGTGCACCAGTAACCCCCCTCCTCCTGCCTGGCATTCATCCATCCCGAGACTCCTGAATGAGGACCAGTGCCCAGAGACAATCACTGCACGGGAGCAGAAAACAAGCTCCTTAGCCTCTGCTTTTGCTAAGGTACTTCGAACAAAGAGGCAAGAAATAATGTTCTCCTGGCATTTTGGCTTGGAAAACGTTAACATACAACAAGGCGACCCTTCGCAAATGCAAAGCAGTACTCGTCTGCAGACAGGAAAAACAATGCCCCTAAGAGAGCCAAATTGTGATATATATGTACCATCAGTCTCTTCTTGCAGGAAAAGAAAGGAACAAGCGCTAATTAGCCACAAAAACACACTTGGAAGTGAGGACTCCTGGATGCCAGTCCTGGCTCTGCCATAGGTTTTTGCAGGCATAGCGGATACAAGGAAGGAAAAAAAACCCTCTAATTGTATAATAATTGGACAAGCAACATGGCCTTTCACCAGGGTCTGACCTCGACCCTTCATGAACACCGAGGCAGACTATCATGGCTGGGTGGATGTGATATGCACATGAGTTTCTGAAAGATGACAGCACCACCATACTGATAAATACATCAATTTAAGCTATGCAATCTAACATTACATTTAAGCCACTTTAAAATTGCCTTGCCAAAGGTTCATACCGATTTACCAGACTGGACTGGCCAGCTTTGGAGCTACAGACACAGGCCTGGCCTACACTCATCAGGACTAAAAGAGCCTGGAGAGCTATCCCATGAGATTTCTTATTGGAAGAAAATAAATCAAACTTATTATCATAGAAATCATTGCATCCTCAATAACCATTCAAAGAGCAGCGTAGTCACTCAAGCATGAGAAAAACAAGAAATTTGCTTCCTACCTGACATCTGCAGGATCTTCTGTCACCAGAACATCTGTTTTGCAGCTGGCAAGAGGATTGATGGAAAGCTCCACGGGGGGCACCACGAAGCTCTTACTGACAGGCAGCCACAGGCCTTGACCCAAACTGTAGGTGGACCTGAAATAAGGACAAACATGTCACACAGGAACAGAGTGTCCACAGTGAATGGTGGCCTTCTACTGCACCTGACCACTTGGACGTCAAGGCAGCGGTGGCACCATGGGATAACTTAGCCATTTAGTCTTGTCCTGAAATCCAAATGAGAGAGGCACAGCTAGAGACGTGACAAGGAGAACATGGGGATGGTCAAGCTCTTCTTTTTAGTTCAGGGAGACTTCCTGTGTACGCACCATCCTCCCTTTTGCTGAGCCGTGTCTGGCCAAGGGGACAAGAGGGAAACCCTTCCCCATCTGCAGAATATGGACAAATCTCCCAGGTTATGGTTGGACTTGATGATCTTAAGGGTCTCTTCCAACCAAAGCGATTCTATGCTTCTAAAAGCAAATAATAAGCACGCCCTCCAGCCAGCACAAGAAGATGGAGCTGGGAGTGACCAAGATGTAGCATCTGCTGGGATGTCCTCACCAGCTCTCTCTTCCCGAAAGTCCAAGCTGGACACTCCTTTGACTCACCTGAGAATCTTCTCCGGCGCCTGCTCTCCTGTGACCAAGTCGTATCCCCGCTCCAGTGTTGTGTATGGCCACGGCCTGGAAGGCAGAGAGGGAAAGAGCAGCTGTGGCACGTCACCCAGCAGGGAACACAGCCCAGCCCCGGGGCTTTGGTGCTGGCAATGGCCCGTGGGGAGAAGATCTGGGCTCCTCAGCAATGCGGGCGCCAGGACAGAGCGAGAGCAGCACCGTGTCACCACTCACCCTTCGCTGTGTCCCCAGTCGCTGCGCACACACAGGTGGCGATGGACGGGGTCCGGGGCGTAGCCTTCGTGGCAGCTGCACTCTCCTGGAAGAGAAGAGGGGACAGTGAGACCTTTCTGCCCCCAAGGCACGGCAGCGACCGCAGCATCAGACCCTCCTCCCCTGCTCTCCATCTCTGCCGCTTCACGGCCATTCCTGGTCCCCACCACAGACCTAGAGCACTTCAGACTCTTCTGAAACCTCCAGGAGATGCAGAGGAGAAGGCAGGGAAAGCTGCAAGAAAGTTGTAGGTGTTCTGGAGGGGGTTAAGTAATAGAGTTCACGCTGCAGCTGGGGATGGGATTTCACGATGCAAAAGCTCTGCCCTTAACTTGTGCTCCTGTGCAGCCCTGCAGCTCCACCGGCTCAGCAAACCTCCACCTGAAGGCCTCCAAGAACAGCTCAGGGGTCAGGAGTTCCCTTCTTACCAGGGTTCATCATCTCACTCGAGGAGAGCCAGTGTCCACCTCCACGCACCTGCTGAGCGAGGGGACGCTCCCGTCCCATCCTGGCCACGTCCTCTGCCCATCTCTGCTCCTGCCACCTCACACCGTGATGGGACAGCACAGCACAAACTCCCGCAGGAGGATGCAGAAGTCCCCGACCTCCATCCTCTGCGGGCAGCACCCAGACATGTCCCATTCCCACAGCCAAGGGGGTCGCATCCCCACTCCCCTTCACTCTCCAGGTACAGGCTCACCCTGTTACAGCCTTTCAACAGCAGGAAAAGACATTTCCCACACCAGAAACCCCGCTGTGCTTGGCCCAAATTGATTCTGTGTTTGCTAGAAATACATAACCCGGAGCAAGAAACAGCAAAATCAAAAGATTAATTGGATTTGCAGGTGGAGTTTCTGTTATGAGCTCCTGCCGATGCTTTTCCTCCCCCTCTTCTCTCCCCATTGGTGCAGCAGGTTGAGCTGTAAACGCCAGCAAAAGTGGGGACCTGGAGAAGATGCTGGGGGGGACCCTATCATGGCATTAATGCAGACTGACAGGTACCTGCGTGCTCATCTGGATCCTAAGCAAGTTCTTAAAATGCCTCGCAGGGATTACAGTAAAGAGCTTTATTGTCAAGACAGAGCAAGACAGTGGTTCAACTGCTGAGATTTTGAAAAGCAAGCCATCTGGAAAGGGGGAGGCCACAAAAAAAGAGGGGGGGAAAAAAGAGACAGCTAATGATGTGCTAAAATGCAACAGCACCTTCATGAAATATTCACTGCCTTAAACACGTCTAATATTAAAGATTAAATGTCCCGGGATTTGTCCTAGCGACTTCGAAGCACTGATTTATGATCTGTCAAAAGCTGCTAACCTCATGATTCATAACGGGAGCGGCAGGAACATTGCTGCTCCGAAGGGAAGGAGTTGGGAAGGAGACGGCGGCATTAGCCCCTGCTCCGGCTCAGCCGTGCCCGGGGGCTGGGGCGGTCTCACTGCAAGAAAATGCGGGTCCTAATGGCTCCATCAGTGATTTTAAAAAAAGAAAAGTTATTTTTTCCTTGGGTGCTTAGTACGCAAGTTTCCCCAAGCTGCGCCGCGGATCATTAATTCCTGCCGCTTATTACATAACAAATATGTGCTCTGCAAATGAGAGACATCTCGAAGTGCTTGCGAAGCAGAGCTGGGAGTCTTGGGGCACCGGCTCACACTCTGCTTCTGCTACAGAAATTAGAGCAAGTAGGGAAAAAATCACCTACAGAGGACGGCATCAAACAGCCCAAATGCCTCCCTCCTTATCGATGGCTGGAGGTGCCTGGAGGGTGAACCCCTCTCCAGTGAAACAGGAGGGTTTATTTTGTCCGCCGGTTTGTTTACTGCTCCATCAGTTTGGCGTCAGGAGGAGAAACTCTATCAACCTGCAGAAATATTGATTTTATCGACTCCAATCCTGGAGTTTCAACAGCTACAGGCGGCGCTGGAGGCTTTACTGGGAGGTTTATGGGGAGGTTTATTTCAGAAAGCGAGAGGACAAACGGTGGCACCAGCTGGGGAGGAGAACCGGGGTGGCAGAGAGGTGGGGACCAGGAAAGCCACCCAGGGCACAGGGACTGCGGGTACCTGCCCCTCACCAGGACCACTCAGGACCAGCTTTCCCCAGGGAGATCTGCACACTCTTGGCAGGGTTTTAGAAATAGGATGGGAGGCTCCAGCATGGGATCGCTGAGCGCTGCAGTCTGCTGGGGGAGCGGGGACTCCATCTCCTCCGGCCAGATGCTTTAGAATCTATTTCTGTATCTAGAACCACAAACAGGCAATTTGTGGGGTTTCCAAAAAAAAACCTCAGCAGAACCTGCTGTGCTCCTACAGGTTTTCATGAGTTTTTGCTCGCTCCTCATCAGCATCCAACCTTTTTCTTTGGCCCCCCACCCCTTATTTTCTGTCTGTCCCCATCCTCCCAAGGCACGATGCTGAGCCAGCCCCAGCCAGGGGATCCAGGATAATCACAGACCAACAAACATCCGGTAAAGTCCCTGGAGTGGCAGGAACAGGGTTTCCCATATCTCTAATTCCTCTTTAGGTTAAGTGCGTTTTCTAAAGAGCAGACTTCAACACGCTGCTAAAATAAAGCAAACCACCAAAAGCCAAAACAACAGCGCCTTTCCTCAGAGCTCCTAAAGCCCGTGTGCTTCGGAGAGGAGTCAGGTTATCCGCTCAGCATCGCTCGGGCTAAGTTAGGATTCAACCTGAGCTTAAAGCCAAAGTCAACCAAAATAACCCAGTTTGACAAACAACCGCACCTGAAGCCGGATGCAATTTCCACGGGTCCTGCACACATCCCCGTGCAGCGTTGAGCTGCTGCGGGAGGACAAATGAATCAGGATCTACAAACCGCTGGGACAAGCATCCTATTTCCACAGCTACCAGCCTGCACCCTGCCCACAGTTAAAACACAGGCGTGCATGAGCCCTCCTCTTCCTTCGGATTCATAGCCCACAAATCGGGTCAGACAACCCATGGCAAATTTTGAGCTATTATAGCAAAACAAAGGATTGCTGCAGACTCAGTTTTAACAAGAGCAGATGGCAGTGCTCAGCTCTGGAGATCCCATGTTATATGTTCAGTGCGTTATTTAACAAAACACCTCTGCCACTGCAGAGAAAAGATGTATAAACCAAAAAACGCCACTTCATAGCTATAGCAAAAAGCTCAGAAAACATATGTATTATTCACACGACACACACAGCTACATGGAAGAGCAAGGGGAGCGCTGAGGCCATGGGAACACAGCAGCCCCACCAGCACTGCTCTCCATCCTGCCCTGCTCCCCTCTCCCCACTTACACAAAATCTCATCACAGACCTCGCTGCCTTGGCTAATTACAGGTGACAGGGATTCTCTGTGCCAGTTCCTGCTCGGGGAGAGGGAACAGGACACATCCCTGGACACTGCAGGCACATCTTGTCTGCAACTTCCCCCCTGCTGTGTCTCATCCCCATGGATGCTGGTGGAAGAGGCTGCTATCAACTCAGCCCCAAGTGTCACAGCCAGGTGACAAGCTGCTGCGGGGTGGGAGCGGGAACCCAGCCCAGGGCACCCGGAGAAGTGCCCATGCAGCTTGAGCTCCCTTCGGTCCCACGACACTGCAGACATCGCTCCTGCCTTCGGCCGGGGAGGTGAGAAGGAGCCTGACCTGGAGGAACGGGGCAAACAAAGGACGCATCAACTCGGTTTCCATACGCAGACGTGAGCTTCCTCTGCCCGTTTCTGAGCACGAGGCTCCTTGCGCTGCCTGTGCTTCACACTGGCTTTAGTCCTGGAGCTGCAGAAGGGCAGGGCTGGAGCAGCCTGTAGCCGTCATTAGCATCCTCAGCACTCACAGCTTTTGGCTGAGGCTTGGTACACGCTGAGGCTCACCCATGCCTGAAGGAAACAAATCTAACACGAGCCACATCCGAGCTCATCCCCTCCAGTGGCACAGGCATGGTGCAAAGGCAACTGCGTAGAGGAAAACAGCCCTCCGGCTCCTGCTACATCTTGACCAGCACAGCTGGAGGCTTTAGCTCTCTATTTTTTATATCTAAACTGGAAGCTGCAGAACTATTTTTCCATTTCACGCCTCGCACCATCTTGCTGCTCCTCCTGAACGGGGAAACAGGACCTTGTGCTGCACCCACACCACCCCTGGCTGTCGCAGCAGGGCAGAGCTGTACCCCAGTGCACCAGTGTAACCCCATCAGCACCACTAGGGTGTGAGGGGATCTGCGGTAATAGTGCAGCAAGATCCCCCATATCCACCCAGGCAGCACAAAGCAGAGGCTCCCAGAGTCCCTGTGCTCCTGGGAAAGCTGCTCTTTGCTGTCACTGGCTTTTTGATCTAAGGAGTCGGAGGGGCTTGGGCAGCAATGGAGCAAACCTGTGGCACATCAACCTTCTCCTGGCACTGCCGGTGTCCAGGATTCCCAACTCCAGGGCAGCACCTCCACCCCTGCTCCTGGAGGGATGCCCTGCTGTGCCAAGCTCCAAAGGTACCACCCCGGGGACAAGCCCAGACCCCAGCTGGGGTAGCAGTCTGTTCCCAGAGGCTTCACGGCTACAAACACACACCGTTCGACCTGTGTGAGCATTGCATGTACACACACACCTGCTTCAGGGCTGCCTCTCCCACCCAAAGTGATGCACAGCCTGGCCCCCGCTTTTTGGGTCCCCTCCTCTCTGGACACACACACAACCCCAGGGGACACACCAGCTCCAGCAAAGCACCCTCAGCGCCAGCAAGCTGGGAAGCTGCAGCACCATTTCCCCAGCCACCCTTGGCTCTGCAGCCCACCTGGGTCTTCCCCCCACCCAGAACCCCCATATCCAGCCGTGGGGCCAGATCCAGCGCAGCTGTCACCCCAACGCTGCCCCTCGCTTCTCCTCATCCACCCACCACTGCACGGGAGGAGAAAAGCTCAGCCGAGGGCGGCGGGCACTGGGTGGAAAGCCGAGGCCAAGCATTTTTCGGCAGACAGAGGTGGCCGTTGAGCGCAGCGGCTGCCCGCCCCGCCGGCCCTGACTGCACCAGTGTTCACTGAGGCACAAAGCCCCTCTCTTCTGGGCCAGCGCAGAGACATCTCCAGGGTTACCAGCCTGCTCCGAGGCGGGAGGGCTGGAGGGTCCCCCCCACCTCCTTCCCTGCTGCAGGGATGCAGAGCCCTCACCCCCACCAGCAGCTCCAGCTGCATTCCCTGAATCCCCTCGCCAGGAGCAAAGGCGGCTGCAAAAGGCACTGAGATCCCACCCAGAAGCAGCCCGGGGCTGTGGCTGCTCCAATCACCACAGCAGCAGTGCTGGTTCACGGTGAAGCTCTGCGAAAACCTTCTTTTCTTGCCCTTGCTATCTGCTGTCCTTGGCCTTCAGGGATGGCACTTCCCAAACCCGATCTCTGCTTTGTCCTGACGAGAAACGCAATTTCAGTAAAAGCAGTTTAGCTCTTGAGGAATAAGACAGGGAAGGTGGCTCCTGCCCAGCTGACCTGGCAGAGAGTACAGAGGGAAAACCTGGAGGTAATTTGACATTCATCCCTTGTCTCCCCCCTCTCCAAGTCCCTCTCTTCACCTAGATCCATCACAGCCCATAAGCACAAGCTTAGCTTCCAAGGACCGTGTCTGGGTTTACGCTCTGCATGGATTTTACTCTCATTATCATCCGCTCAGCCGCTCAGGAAGCTCTCCCTGAGCACACGTGTGCGGCTGACACAAAGCAGCAGCCAGACACCCCGAGGCTGGACCAAGGGTGGGTTGTCATCTTCTGGGGTGACCACCGTCCCAGAGCTGACCACGGGGGGTGACAAGCCACCTCCTGCAGTGCTGGTGGGACAGGTCATGTTGGCGAGATGGCCCCAGAAGTGACTCTGCACCACAAAACTCATTCCTCCTCCCTGCTCTCCGCGGTCTTTCGACAAGCACAGAAATGCCATTACAAGAACATTAGCAGCTGCAGGATTAAACACTCTAATGGCAGAAAATGAGAGTGTAAAGACAGCACAGATAACCTTAACTCAGCCCCCTCCAAGGCATGCATTTTGATTGCTGTTTATGTATAACACTTCAGCCCGAAGCTAAATTAGCTTGGGAGTTAACTGCCTCCTGCCCTGCTTGGTGCACGAGGCAAGCTGTGCCGCCACATGAAAAGAAATCGTATATTACATGGTTTTTGACCAAGTTATTAAACTACATACCTTAGAGAGACAGAACCTCATCTTATAAAAGTCTAAGTCAATAAAGACGCTATGATCCTCCAACAGCGAAAATAGCAGAAGTGCACCAGAACAAACAAATACTACTTGATGTACACAAAAGCTGCATGATATTAAATTGAACTATCAGAGAAAACGGCTGTTTTCATAAACAAAAATATACCCTCACCAAGGTGGGTCATCTCAGGATTTACATGCTCAGCTCTGCAACCTCCAAATCCCCTTAACAGGTTGCCTTTAAAAAATGACTCTCTTTAAAAATGACTTTCATCTGTCTCCTGCCCACAAAACCCCTGTCCTACCCGGACAGGAACACCATCTGCGGCTCCGGTGACAAACTAGCCCATTTGGAAGATGATGGAAACCTTTTTTTTTTTTTTTTCCTCCTGCCAATTTCCAGAAAAGATCCTTCCCTACCACATCTCATTTGGCCCTTACAAGGGTGTACCGAATGCTTTGGGGGCTGCCATCAATTGTGGATGCAAAGGAGAGAATTTCTATAGAGAAGTGCCTGATTTATAGATGGGGGCGGGGAAAAGAAATCCAACATATTTGCACCTGCTAATCAAGGTAGCTATCCATCTCATTTATGCCACTGCTCCGGTAAGCCTGACAGCACAAAATCAGAGGCTGTTTTTTCCAGCATTTGGCCCTAAGGGACCGATTCTCCAGCATGTCTCTTAAGCGATGCCCACAGAATGTGCAAGTGAATCAGTTTTGTGCATACAAAGCAGGTAATTGTGCTCACAAATCAGGATTTGCATATGCTGCCGAGAACGTATGCTCTCCCAAATGTTACCGGTGCTGGCAAAGGAGGCCAGCGGAAAAGCAGCACTCCTGCATTTCACACAGAGGTTTCCCAGCGCATGGTGTGAGCGGCAGTACTGGCAACATACTCCACATCTGCCCAAAATACAGAGAGCGAAGAGAGCTGACTGCAAGTCCCAGCAGATGATAAACCTTCCTCATTCTCGCTTCAAGCAGCGCACCCAGCACCTGCCAAGAGGATGGGGCGTTTCAGCTGAACCTCATCAGCCGAGGACCACGTCCTGACCCCACGAAACATCTGTCCCATCTGGGGTGGCAGCTGGGGCACAGCCACCGTGTCACATCTGCAGGGGGAAGACCCGCAGCAGCCTCCATTTATTTCTGTATTTGCAGTCATGTCAGATCAACCGGCTTGGGGGGAAGGAGAAAGATGATATTTTGCTCATGTGCAGATGTCGGTGCTCCCTCTGAAAAGCTCTGATGAGCTGGTGCTTTGCAACGTGGGTTTGAAATTTGTCAGGGGGGCAGCAATCATTTAATTAAAGAGTGAGTCACACGGCAAAGGCACAAGGGAAGGCAAATTAAGGTCAGGCAAGCACAATGTATTTTGGCATTTCCTAGTGTTTCAGGGCCTCTGTTTTCAGTGTGGATTATTATTCATCCTGAAGTAGCACTTGGTGGCTGCAGCCATGAGTCAGCATGTTGTATGGACATTTATATAAAAATCCAACCCAAAACAAGTGCTGGGAAGGAGTAAGAGCTTGAACCTCACCAGACAGACCATACGTGACCTGGGGACATCTGTCCAACACCTGTGCATGGAGCCCGTGGCACTGCCACCGAGGACAAGTCTTCCAGGCTTTCACCCTCCAGACAGGACAAACCTCAGTCCACCCTCCTCATGGGTGCTTTGTCCAGCCCAAGAGGACAGGGGAAACCCCCAGCACCCATCGCTTGGGATGCTCACAGAGCTGATAAAATCTCTGACCTGAAAAGGTTGAATTCTAGGCAGGATTTACGTCTCGTAGTAAAAGCAGCGACCTGCCTCTCTCACGGTGATAAAAATAAATCACCCTTAAAAATAGAATGACATTAATAAAAATAAATCTAAAAATACAAGCAGTGCATCACGGAGTTACGGTCTGCTCCCAGCCTGGCATGGAAACTTCTCACTAGCTAAAGGCTAGTCAACTGTGGTGAATGTAAGCAGTGCTTGGGGCTCCATACTGGGGCAGGGTGTCAAATCGGTACTTCCACAGGCCTAATTTTCAGTGGGTGGTCGCTCAGCTTCTGTAAAGTTTGGAGCTCTTAAGTTCTAGATTTAGGCTCTGAAAACCAGCAGCCCCACCAGCAAGTCCTGCTCTATCCCTAAGGATCCAAATGGCACAGACAGGAGAAGCTTTTGCTTTATCCACATGCAAACTACCAGGCTGGTGAGAGGGGGAAGAAGCCGATCGACAGATTTTGGGAGAGGAACCTGAAGGTTCAGGTCAAGGCTGCTCTGCCCTCACCTCCCGTCACGGGCAAGCAGGGAGAATGGGAACAGGGACAGGAGCCACAGAGCAGCTGGCGAGGTTCAGATCCAGCGCGGTGGTGGAGCAGAGCACCTCCCGGGCTAACGAGCATCGCTCCCGGCCCTGCAAACGAGATCTGACACATCCTGCTCAAGCGTGGGGCAGCCAGCGAGAGCGACAAGCTGCTCCAGATTGCTGGGGACGCGGGGGGAGCAGCAGCTGGGCCAGCTCGGGAAAACAGCCGCTCCTCACAGCAGAGGCCATGTGAGGATTAAACCAGCCCTGCTCAGTGCCAAGGACGGTGTGCGGCTGGCGAGTGGAGCCATAAGGCTCTTCCAATGGGCAAGTCATGGTCTCTCTCCATATGATGTTTCTGCTGGAGGCAGAGGTTTTTCTCTTCTCCTGCCCTGAACAGCTGAATGCATCTTCCCTCTCCCGCAGAGGTGTCTGCGTGTCGCCGATGCCTGAAACGATCCTTCTGCTCTGTGACATCTGGATGAGAAGAGCCTCCTCCTGCACCATCTCCATCTGCCGAGGTGGCTGCTGTCACCTCCCAGCCTTCCTTGGGACTGTAGGTGATGCCCAGGGCTCATCTATGCGGGGAATTCATCCAGCGTAACTATTCTGCCGCAGCAATGCCTGCCAGTGCCTCCGTGCAGACAAGCTGTGAGGAACAGGAGTACTAAGAGAACATTGTCTTGACCAGGAAAATGGGTTTATGAGGCCAAGTTCAGTATTTACACCTCAGGTGAGCAGGGAGGGATGACAACAGGGTCACCCTCGCCAGCCCATGGTGCATTCACGACTCTGGAGGATTTCTTCCTCTTGAGATGCTGCGTATCAACGGCACAGTCCATGGCAGTGGAAGGCTTAGAAAAAGCCGTGAGCTATACCTGTTCACACCCCCTGGCAAAACCAGCAACCAACGTCCCTGCTCACAGCCGCAAATTTCATCCACAAACACACAGCGAAGGAGCTCTCATTGCTGAGAGGAGGGAAGGGGCTCACACCAAGAGCCGGAGACAGCCTGGGAACAGAACTTCTCTGCAAGGAGACAGGGGGGTTGCACATTCTTTAAATGCAGAGCACACCAGGAGCAACTGGGCCACTTGTCCCCACGCCACCAAGAGCATCTCACGTGTGGCAAGGCACCGGGGAGCAGGAGCAATACTCACTGCTGCAGAGGGCATGGCACACCCCACATTACAAAAAAACAGCACAGCCCCTGAGCCACCTTCCCATGCAAGGTCCTGTCACCCCCAGCAGCTGAGGAGATGTCACCTCCTGAGGGCCAGCTGTTGGCTGGGGTCACATATTTATATCCCTCCCACGCAGACCCCCACCTTCATTCACTAGTTGCACATTTTCTGTGTTCCTGGCTCACTGTGGATCCCCGTTTGTCACCCAGGAGCACATTGCCCAGAGGGAAAGGTGACACTTCTCCTTTGCCTGGCCCCACACCTCAGAGTCCCAGCAGGGCTGGCTGCTGCTTCACAAGGGCAGCCTTTGTGTGCAAGCAGAACATGCTCAGCAAAAAGGTCATTAACAGAAGAGGAAAGATGAGAGAAATCACACTCCCTAAGGAAAGGCTGCAGAAGAGATCCAACCTAGGTGACCATCAGGCAGAAGCGCTAATGGGAAACGTGGTGCTGAGCACTGGAATGGTCAAAAAGGAAAAGGGATGGAAATGGAGCAAACTCATGAGTAGGATTTTCAGACTTCGACAGCAAAATAGCACAACTTAGAAGCAGATAAACTCCACATGCCTGCAGCTGCCACACCAAATAACTGATAGGTCCATCATTTCAAATTGCCGTTCTTGTTTTTGCCTTCTTTATACTTTGCTGATATGGGTCAGCACTGCGCGACCTGGCTGGTACCTCTTGGTCCTTTGCACCCAACACCAGGCTAACGCAGAGGTGAGCCGAGTGGGCATCGAGGTACCCGGAGACCAACCTTCTCCCTCGCATCTCCAAGGTCTTCACTCTTCCCCGGCCGCCCTTACCTGTCTCTTGGTCACACAGTTGTTCGCAGGCATCGGTGGTCCTCTGTCCACAGAGGTCTCTCACCCAGGGGGACGTGGCATTGATCTGATAGTACAGGGACAGCTTGGCTGGATTAAGCCAGTCGGAGATGTCCAAGTAGCTTCCCTCACTCACAACAAAGCTGCTGCCTGGAGGGTGGGAAAAAAGCGTGTTAGAGGAGTTGTAAAACAGAAAAACATGCATTTTGGCCCCATACCAGAACAATCTACTCTTCAGGAGCTGCTGTGATGCTGACATCAGCAAAATAATACCAAATTCACCAACACTTAGACCCAAAGAACTTCATTTGGGCATTCCTCTCCATATGAATGCGCCCCAAGGAATGGTCCACCAGCTGGGACACTCCTCTGCCCAGACACTTCCCTACCCTGCTCAGCATCACGAGATACTAGACATGATTCCCAGATCTCTGCAGAAATACGGACCAATGTCATTATCCCGATCCAACTGATGGGAGCATCGCTTCCCCAGCTCACGCAGGCGGTGTCCACCAGAGCTGGAGTCCACCAGACACCTGGGTGCCCGGCTCAGAACACCATGGGCTGTTCCCACTTCAGTGCTTTAGTTAAAGGTGAGCAAACCGGCCCCAACACACAACTTCTCGTCTGAGCGGTGCCGTATCACAGACACTCCCTCGCTCTCTCCCTCCGGAGAGTTAAAAGTGAATTCCTGCCAAAAATCTTTTCTTACAAAATCTTACGTTTCTTTATTTTGCGAAATGTATTTTTCCCCACTGGCATCTGGGAATATGCATCATCTAATTAGCCAAATAGATTTTCAGTTCAGCCCAATCATTTCCTTATCTAACATCTGAGGCCCAGCCTCGCTTGGGGGATTTTGCAGGCACAGAGGTCCTCATTAACTCTGATCTTCAATTACATTGATTATAAGACTGCCTCCGTAACAGTGCTGCACAGATCAGAGGGGAGCCAGAAAACCTCTGCCATTAAGTGGTGTTTTGCAAAAGTTACCAGGGTAAAAGCCTCTAAAAACAGGGGAGAAGAAACCTTCAAAGAGGAGTGGGCAAGGGGAGCTGCCAGGCAGCCCAGGAACCCACAGCCATCCTTCCACTGAGCTCTAGGACTTGCAAACATGAGCAAAATCCACAACCACTATGTGAAGATTCAAGTCCTTCTTAGTGATCACCCAAGGATAACAAGTATATAGATCCAGGGTGTATTTTCATGAAACTTCACAGTTTACCACTTAGCAAAGGACTGGGACACTATTTTTCTAAGCACTTCATAAGATCTTAGCTCAAGGAAAGCCAAGCGACTAAAAAAAGCAGGACAAAAAAAGCCATAGCAGCAACCACCCCACGTGAACCGGCCCGAACACAAACTCCTGATTTCCTTTTGAAGAGAATCACTGATGCTTTACCAAGAAGGAGCCCTTCTAAACCTCATCCCTTCAAGCAAAGCTTGAAATCAAGCACCCCAGCGAGTGACCCCAGTTTCAGCATCCTGAGATCTCAGCACCATCCAAATCTGGGCCCTAATTTCACATGAATTCCAATCTCCTACACTTACGCTGCTTATACACCCTAAACATATTCACAGACGCATCTCCACACTCAAAGCCAATGGAGGTTGCCAAGCTACTGACCGTTCCAGTAAATGAAAATTAGACGCCCAGGATCCAGCTGCTCTGCACACACAATGAGGCAGGGGCCTGCACCACCACGGCTGCAGGACACGGCTCCATCAGACCCACGGCAGCAGCAAATTGCTCAGTAAACTCCACCACACCAGTGCAAAGCATTGAAACGCTAAGCACAAAGAAGTACCTTATTTTATTTTCTTTCTAATTATCATTCTTTTCCATGAATATCTGAAGATAGCTTTAAATACCAGTGATACATATTGCTGGTTTATTTTACCAAACAGAAATGCATCATGAACCCATTAGGAGTATTTTACTATTTACGTGTACGCATCTATGTAGTAACCTGTCAATCTTGCTTTCTTCCTTATATTTTTATTTCCCTAATAAAGAGCAAAGCTTGGGAGACGTGTAAGCACATTTTGAGGCTCAGCTACAGACAAGTCCCTCTGCACCCAAAGTCTGAAGAGCGAAACCACCAGCTCTCGATTAAATCCCAACTTAATGAACCCCACTTCTAGTTAAAATACAGCCAGCCTGACAGTAACAGAAGCAAATCAGACATAAAATAGTCATATATCATTAGTACTCATAAAGACGAAGGTGACTTGAGCTGGAAGAGCATCTTGGCCCAGGAGCTGCTACATGGAGGGGACCCATGGGTGGGGTGGACAATGGAGAAGTGACCCCTGGAGCCCCATGTGCTGAGCTCCTCTGGGAGGAGGAAGCACATTCATGGCCTTGCTGCCAAATTTTCATCTTTGGATAACAGAGCCCGTTTGCTGCTGGAAGTATAAAAACCCCCAAACTATCTATTTATGGAAGTACCTCCTAAATCAAGACCAACACGTGACACCCAGCCAGGAGCCAACAACTTCTCTTTCAGTAGAAGTTTGGTGTCCATGTAGAACCACAAATTTGGGAAGCTTGAAATAATTTGCAAATCTATCAAGCTTTGCCGTATTCTGTACAGAGAAAGACCTTCCCAAATATAATGCAACTGTAAGGTAAATTTAAGTCATGGCATATTCAAGATTAAGTACTTATTTTGATTTTAGTAAGCCTGACTGAGAAATCATTCTCAATATAAAAAAATGTGAAAAGAAGGAAAAGGCAGCAGAGAAAACATTTGAATACAAATTTCCTAAATTCAAGTTCAGTCTAAAGTGGAGGCTTTTCTACATCAGTCTAAGAAAAAAAAAAAGGGGGGGGGGAGGCAGGGAATTAAAGGTTTTAGTTAATTGTAAACACTTTCATTCCTTCCTAGGAGGAAGGAAGCGACACCTTGCAGCAAGGAAACTTCTCACATCTTTGAAGCTGAGGGTGTTGCAGCTCAGCTGGGTAAGATTTTGAGAGATGTTCACAATCACTCTCATCACCTTCACTCCCACAAACAAACAAACATCCCAACTTTGATCCCTTTATGGCTTGCCTGAGAAAGAAATAACAGGAAAAAGCATTTTACAAATATTTTGAAAGCTAAAATTCTGAAAATTTCAAAGCCTTTCCACACAATTTTTCCTCTTTTCCTCTTCAAAAGTCACCAGCGCCCACTTATTCAAAACCACCTTGAAAAGCTCAGAAAGGGCAGGTTGAGCATCAAATCTTTTCAGAAACTACCGAGAACAAACACTTCCTAAGCAAGAACCATTTCAAGTCTCTTTGGCTTCCCAGGAACATCAGCCAGGTTGGTTTTCACCCACGTGCCGTCTCTCAAGGGATGGAGATGGAGGAGGAAAGGGGGTGACGGAGAACCCCAGGGGCTCACACCACTGGGACAGCAGGGGGAAGACCCTGCTCCAAACCACCCTCTGAGAACCTGCCCTGAGGACCTCAGACCCCACCAAATTGCCCCAACACCTGCGCCCGGTTTGATTCACACCTCCTGTCGCTGCCTGTGCACCCCGAGGAGCTGATCCCAGCAGAGACACTGTCCAAAGACACCCAGGGAGACCGTCCACAGTGATGTCATAGAATGACGGAACGGTTTGGGTTGAAGGGACCTTCCCAGCTCCCCCAGTGCCACCCCTGACATGAGCAGGGACATCTTCACCAGCTCAGGTTGCTCAGAGCTCCATCCAGCCTGGCCTGGGATGTCTCCAGGGATGGGGCATCCACCACCTCTTTGGGCAACCTGTTCCCTGCTGCCAACCCCAGCCCCTTCCAGGTGTCCTCCTGAACCCACATTTTGAGCCTCTCACTCAAAAGCTCAGTGAAATCCCCCTTAAATTGAGACATTTAGGCCCCAGGGTAAAGCAACCATCAACGAAACAAGGGAATATGACAACAAAACGGCAGCTCTCCACCGACCACCACCTCCTCCTCCCAGGAACCCCCCATTGTAGGAGATGTCCCTTGAGCGCTGTTGACTTTGCGAGCCAGTCCACATGGTAGAAGAGCATTGCGATGCCATGGAGAACATCAGTACACAGCTACACAACAACCTCCCAGCTCCACGAGGTCCACCAGCGCTTCGGGGGATTGATTTGTTTGGGGTTTTTTTGTATGTATGTGTTTTTCCCCTCCCTCCCTTCTCCGACACTGATCAAAGCCGGATCAGTTAAGGCATCATCAAATGTTCATGTCTCTCATGCTGGGGCCTCCTTCAAAGTTCAGTGGAACTGTTTAAGCTGTAACAAAAGAGGCTTGAAGTTTTGACATTTCAAAAATCATTTTCCAGAACATAACAGGATAAAACAGCTCAGAAGATGTATCTAACAAGGGAAAAGAACAAAGTGCTCAAAAGGCAGCCCAAAGGGTTTGGCTTTTCCTTTCTCTCTCTTTTTTTTTTCAAGGGAAGAGATTAAAAAATTTTTTTTTTTTTTTAAGAATTTCTATTTCTTCCTCCCTCTGCTCTTTTTGTCATCTTTGGTCCATGTGCTGTTTCTCGGCCAACGAAACTCCCTTTCATCTAAAATTAGTATTTTGTGTTGTAAAGCTACAGGAGGTCATACTACAGGTTGCTATTAATGTATCCATTCCTATACTATCATGCAATTATAATCCTGTCACAGATTTTTTTCTTTTTTTTAGACACTAAAGGAAGGATTATCCCTCTTGCTCCATTCTATAGATATAAAGAAAAACCCTATTTGGTTTCTTTACAAACCTTTTATTTTTTTCTTTGTTAAACCTAAAAGAACATTTCCCAAAGCGACAGCTCCTCCCCTCTCAGCTCTTTCCATTGATCAGCTCTCACTCTCCTGTCCTAGTCCCGTGGAATGGAAACTTCTGCTTCTTAAATTTATTTCAGAAAATGCAGAAGAACCAGACAGACATTGGATGCCCAGGACACACATACACTGACCTAAGCAAGCAAAAGTGCTCAGTTTTACCACCCTTCTCCTGCTGTATGCAAAACTAGGTAATTTTGAAATAATTTAAGTCAAACTCATAATTCTAGATTCTAATTTGAATCCAGGGATAGTATCACACCAGGTTAACATCCAAACTATCCACCTCATCTTGCTTTTCAAATGGTTTCTCTTTTGAACAAGACGAAATGCCTAAAACCAGAAAGTTATGTCAGCAAGTTTTTAAAACAACAAAAGCCTATAGGCACATCTTCCACCTACCCTTCCATCAGCCAAAGTGCACACACAGTTTACATCGCACACAGTGCTTGACTCAAGGATGGAATTTCAGCACATGAACTATTTGCACAGCCCAGGGCTGCTCATGCTGACACTCCCCAACCCGCTGATGATCCAACCCAGAGCCCCCCATCCCTTGGAAACACCATCAGTCCTGCCAGAGCCTTCTCGCTCCGGCAAAACAGAAGCAAATCAGGGATATAAATCCACGTTGCAGTTACAGCTCAGACTAGAAGCATCTTTCCTGTGGGAGGAGCAGGATTACATTTTAACTGTTAAATTGTACTTTCTCAGTAATTCTGACAGACTCTTTATTTGGGTTGTCTTGGCAGTCTTGATTTCGCCAGGCCTGAACTTCTGATGAGTGGATTTAAATCCGTGGATTTAACTTTATTCAGCAGGTGATGACTTGGCCAACTTTTTCCAAACCCAAGCGAGACAGCACCTTCCCATTTTGTGGTCAAGCTCACTCTGCAACAAGATCTCCCACGGCATTATTAGACGATATAATTGCGCAAATGTTAGTAACAGCACTTCTCTGTCCTCAGTAGGCATCTGGGCCAGCAACGGCTGAGATGGAAATTAAGACTCCTGAAGAAAAGCTTCTCCTTAATGCTCCGTATCTCCCAACTCCCACGCTCCAGCCTGGGGCTCTTTCTTAGTGATGCTCTCTAGATACTGAATGAGAGTTTGGGGAAATCCAGCCTAAATCTAATCACCTCACAAAGTATGTGACAGATGAGTTATGATAAGCTTTAAAAAACATTAAGTGTGTGTGAATGGAGATTTTTCAGACAGCACCAAGACCAAACATCCTCCCAGGATGGCAGAAAACTCAACCAAGAGGCAGCATGTGCAAAGTTAACGCACCATAGAACCAAGACAAGCTACCGCGTACCCACTGAGAGATCGCACACCAGCAACGCTTCTTGTTGGGAGAACAATAAAGTGCAGTAGCACATTTCTAGCTATGCAGCTTCCAAAAATTCTCACTGTGCCTTTCTGCAGCCTTCCCTCATCATCCATCCCATATTACAGGGTAACCAGTGTTGGTAGCAGCTCAGGATGCAACAGCTTCTGGCTCTGAACCGGCCTCTGCTGACACCACCCAAATATCAACACCAATTCCACTGCTCTGCTCCAATAAATCCTGCAAAGGAGAAAACACGAGGCATTTGCCTTCCCTTGCAAACCAAGCTGCCCCGGCAGCGGGGCTGGCATGGAAAGAGCCGAGCGCAGGATCACAAGCCTGTCAGCGGCACGATAAAAACATGATGTACTTCAGCCCCCAGAATCTTATTATTTCTTCATGCGAAGAGCATTCGCGCCGTGAAACCGTCTTGGAATCCCTTTGATCCATGCTGATACAGTTTATAAATTGATGTTAATATTTAGAGTTCATGTCTGGTAACGCTGCAGCCATTTGCTCGCATTTTCTTGCCAGCCAAGCAGGCGCGGGAACAGGATTGAGCTGTGATGCAGACACAGAGGTGACCCGGTGATTAAGAACTGATGGAATGAAATGCTATCTGTAAAGCCGTCCCCCAAACACGGCCACCTTACCAGAAACACACGGGGTGCCAGACCTGGCACCGAGTCTGCAATGAGAAAGTATTGCTTCTGTCGAAACCCTGACCCAGGTCTCTGTACAGTGAAACAGGCACCTCTGCAGCAGAACTCCATGGGGAGAAAACAGCGCAAGAAAAATCTGATTTAAAGCCAGCAAATTCCCACTACTGATTTCAGATGGTGCTGGGACCAGCTGGAGAACACAGGAGACCCCAGTGGCAGCATCTCTCTGAAAGCTCAGGCACCTCTGAGATCAGACCCCTTTTCTCCATCATTCTGGTTTACACCTGGGGTGTTTCATGTGTAAATCAAAGAGCATCTGCAGCTTTTCCTTGCTGCAAGAAGGAACAAGGAGGCAGCCGGTCCCCCACGTCCCGCTGCTCATTTCTCTGCGGCCACATGCACAGCACGTGCTGAGCACACGTGTGAGCCGGCGCCTGAGGACACAGACTAATGCCTGGTCACCTCTGAAGGCTGCAGAAGATTGAGCAGGAGATGTCAAAAGCAAACAATTTAAAGCAACACATTTAATTAAAACCAGAATGAGAAGTTGTTGCGAGTCCAACAATTGCAATCTGCAGAGCTCTGGCAATCTTGGGGGAAAATTAACACGAGCTGCTAATAGCAGCATCCAATTCCATCGGTGTCTTGGAGGAAATAGTGGTGGGGGGGAGGTAGGAAATAATCTTCAGATGGAACAATTACTGATCAGCTGCATGACAATCCCAAAATGTCGTCATTCAAACAAGCAGATACAGATCGCAGAATCACAGACCGGTTTGGGTTGAAGGGACCTTCCCAGCTCCCCCAGTGCCCCCCCTGCCATGACAGGGACATCTTCACCAGCTCAGGTTGCTCAGAGCCCCGTCCAGCCCGGCCTGGGATGTCTCCAGGGATGGAGACAGGTTCTGTGGGCAGCCTGTTCCAGGGCCTCACCACCCTCGCAGGGAAGAATTTCTTTCCTATATCCAATCTAAATCTCTTCTCTTGCAGTTTAAAGCCATTAACCCTTGTCCTATCACTACATGCCCTTGTAAAAAGTCCCTCTCCAGCTCTCCTGCAGGTCCCCTTTAGATACTGGAAGGCTGCTATGAAGTCTCCCCAGATGCTTAAAAGAGGGGAGAAAAAAAATTTTAAAAAGCCCCAAAGAAGCTTCCTCCAGCTCTGCCACCTTACCAGACCCTCAGCTGTGGCAACTCCAGACGGAGGGAGCGATTACCACATCTCCTCTGGCACACGTCCGAGAAGAGGAGGGAAGGAGGTTGCAATGCCCCCAGATGTCTTTGAAGTGACAGAAACCTGCTTTATGCCCTTTGCTTTATTTCCACTTACAAAAACGAAGCCCTACAAGCCCCCAGCTAAATGTAGCTCTTGCCTCCGTCTGCACACGCCGGAGGATCTCACCTACCTCTCCCACTAAAGTATCCGGATGCAAACATCCACCCACACCATATATAACCTCTTTGCAGGCTGTAAAAACGGGAAGCTTTAATTGATACTATATTTCAAACTGTTGTGCAGCAAGGACATACTCCAGGCTGAGTCCTCCGGGGTATCTTTTCTCCAGCCCTGCCTTCCCTGCAAGCCGCTCCCATTGCTGTATCTCTACTTTTTGAATCATTACTTAGAAGAAAGAAAGAAAAACAACTATTGATTGTATAGAGCTGAGTAGCTCACATATTCATAAGGGGTTTTATTGCCCAGATCTAGGGGTTCTCTTTCCTTTCCTCCCCCTTTGACACTGCTAAAGGGTCCTCTAAATAATGCTTTGCATTTCCAGAGCCTCATAAAAGCCACTACGAGTCCTTCTATAAATCTGAGCCACCTCCAAAACCAGAACGACGCCTTCTGCTCAGCGCAGGCTGATGCTGCCCCAAAACACGATGCCCTGGAGAGAACAGAGGCAGGAGGGAGGAGAAGATGCTCCCACCATCGCATCCTAAGCGAAGATGTAGAGGCAGCGAGCGGGTGAGATGACGGCAGAGCAGCTGTACAAACCAGGCAGTAATTGCTCCGAGGAGAGAGGAGCCAGGGGGGGACCCATCAAATAAACAAAAGGAAGAAAACGAACCAAGAAAGAGAAATAAGGGCAACAGAGATGGGCTGGTTATTAATACCACCGCTTGGAACGTATCCTCCCAGCCTTTGCTGCCAGCTGGCTTCTGGTCCCAGTCCTTCCATTTCCCATCCTGCCACTCCAGCGGGATCGGCAGCTTCTTTCTCACTGTTCCTCGCTGCAGAGAGGGAAAGCTGCTTTCCTCCAAAGCCAGAGGCATTTGGTGGGGTTTTTCCCCCTTCCCTACACCTTTTCCCAACTTGGCTTTGGCTCCTGGTGCACTGGAGCTGGTTGGCATCTACTTAAAAGTTTCCTTCAAAGACGAGTTTTCATCTGCTACGAGAGGGATTTCTTTCAGCTTCTGTCTTTGTTTGGCTTTTCCTGCAGAGGTATCGGCAGCTGCTCCGCTCTAAGATTTTCCTTGGCTACCGACGTCTATTGAAATACTGCATTTCAAAAAGAAATGAGAGGGCACCCTTCTCTAGCATGGGAGCATCTCCACTGCATGCACCATCCATGCCTTATCATCATGCGAAATACAAACGAGAACAGCTTCAGGAACCAGATTATTTAAGCGCGTGGCAGAACTCAGAAGACATGGCGTGTGCCATCAGGTGCCATGTTGGAGACTGGTTTAAAACTGACCAAAGCTGCCAAAGACATCAGCTCTACCATCGCTTTGCTCACATGGGGATGCCCACACCAACCCCCTTTCGTACCTGAAGCAAAAAGCAGATTTAAACCCACCTGAGGAGTAACAAGTCTCCTATTTTCCATCAGCGTAAGGCTCTGGGTGCCAAGCCTCTGCAAACACAGCCAGGCACGTTTTCCTGGGTATCATTAAAATTTCCCAAGCCGTCCGAGTTCTGTGATGTCTTTAAATGTTTTATAATATTTTGCTGCCAGTTGGGTGCTGCTTTGGGATTTGTTGTTATTCAAAAAGAAGGGACAACTTTAAGAGCTTTTCTCTTCCCAGGCAAGGGACTGCCATCGCATAAAATGATGAGATTTCAGTAAAAATGATAGCCACTGCAAAATATCTTGGCTGCTTCTATGTGAAGAATTTGACTGTTTCTCATAAAAAATATTAAAAAACTTTTTGCAGTTTGTAATTATATTTTACAGTTTCATTACAAAGCTCATTTTAATTCTTCGCCAAACCGTTTTTACCAGTCCTCTTGCCACTTTCTCTTTAGAAAAGTCATTATGTCGGGACTGGAGATCATCCCATTTTCCCCAGTTTCAAGGATATTAATCTGCTTTATTGGTATTTCACTGTCATTTCCATTCGAGTGTTCTCCATATTTGCACAATTTGCATTGCCGCCCCCTTCCCGGTGACAACCACAGGCTCAGCTTTTCACTTTAATTCTACAGAGTCACATTGCATTTTGGTGTATTTTCTTTTTCGAGGACATGGTGTCTTCCCTGGCCCAGAACCACAGGCAGGGAGCAGAATGCTGGGGTCCTGTGTCCATCGCTGCCTTCCCGACCTTCAGCAAATACCAGAACCAGCTGTGAGCTCCCAGTCCCAGTGATGAACTGGCTGGCGCCTGTCTCAACAGGACATGAGTTAACACTGGAGCAACCTCATTTCCCAAGTGCAAAACGAGTTTCTGTTCACCAGTTACAGTCTATGAAGACTTTTGAATATTTATGTGCAGCTTGGAAAATCCTTAGAGCCTTTTAGAGACAGGTCAAGGCGCAGACAAGTCCCTTGTTCCAAGTTATGCCTTTTTCATGTCTCCACTGATGTTCCATTCCTCCAACCTGAGACCACAAAGTAGACGCTCTCCTCCTCTTTCCTCTAAGGACCAAGCTTTGACCATCTCTTCAACCATCTCCCCAAAATATTAACCCCCCCAAGAGCTGCCCTCCATCCCAGTCCCCAAAGTGAGGGGGCTCTACAGGATCTGGCCATGCTGGGACATCCCAGTAACACACCAGCTCTGTGCCTCGCATTTTTGGCAAAGAAAAAGCTCCCCCTCCACACACCCTGAGCAGCGAGACGAGCGTAGGAGCTGAGGAATTGGAACCGACTGAATAATGGGTCCCGTCTGCTGGAAGAAAATGAAATTTGCCCTCGTGTTACCGAAAACTTGCACTCGACGCTCGCTGCACATTATAAAGAAAAGGTCAGTGAAACACAACAAATGCAAGGAGCCCAGCTGGAGAAAGCAATAAACAGTGACAGCAGCCCTAGTCTAATTTTTCAAAGCATCTCTGCCTTTGCCCAAACCCCAGCAATTTCGCTCCACGCTGCTGCAAGGGGCTGGGGACGAGCAGCTTTGCTGCTGCAGGACAGGCGGCCGTCTGTCTGTACAGGCTCCCAGGGAAGAAAACAGGAATATCCTTCAGATGCAATTAGTAGTAGTAGTAATAATAATAATATGACACGATTGAGAAGATTTCAGCCTCAGGCATGCAGATGTGCTTCGCTCCTCTGAGAAGGGGGATCCCTGCAGCCGAATGCAGCCGGGGCAATTCCCAAAAAGAGGGACACCCATGTCCCAAACATACCCGGTGGGGCAGAGGGGTCCGAGTCCCCGGAGGGTCTTACCATCCGCGATGAAGTGCTCGGGTACGTGAAGCGTCACCTTGACGGTCAGCGGGCAGGAGAGCTGGGAGCCGCACACCATGGCCAGGACGCAGGAGCTGACCGCGATCAGGGTCAGCGCCGTCTTGTTGACCGGGCTCTTCATCGAACCTGCAAGAGGCAGAGAGAGGGGTGGGGTGGCCAAAAGGTAAAGTGGTACCACGGTTTTGCAGGGATGCAGGAGAGCCCCAACCCCGGGGAAGGGCAGGTGTTGGAAATCAAGACAGCTCAGCAGCACTGGAAGAGCTCCTGAGGCCTGCAAACCCCATCGTTCACATCGCTCCTCATTTGGTTGCGTTTTTAACATTCATGTTGTCTCACTCACTGAGTTATATCCATCTTGGGGACCGTATTTTCCTAGAAGAGGGAGAAAACCGCTGCACAGACTATGACGGTGCAACCGAGGTGACCGAGCTCCCGGCGGACCTGACTGCATCTCTGCTCAGGATGCAGGTGAGGACACTTATTTATTTTCGGAAGCCAATCCAGCCTCTCCTCCCAGCCCTCGCCATCTCATCAGCAAGGTGAGATTTAAAAAGCATCAGTTTGCAAATTGAACGGGAAATACATCCAGCAAGTTAGCACTTGCTCACCCTGGAATTTGACCCAAGCCCCTGTTAGAGCTGACGGTGCCAGGACAGGGATCGCGTGCTTAGGCTGAGTCCACGGCACAACCTGAATTTTCCAGCCCCACTAAAGCATCCAGGATGAAATCTCCACAGCGGATGCTCCAACCTGCATCTGCAAGACGGAAGTCGCTGATCTGCTGGAAAATACCCCAATCACTGCAACCAACAGGAGTATGCAAATTGATTATTTATGAAGCATCTTTTACTCTCCTTATAAATGCATCATCTCAACAGCCTTCCCAGCCCGACTTCACAGCTTTATCACCAAACTCCTGCGCCATTCACCTTGTGATCCCCTTTTTCTTTCTTCTCAATCTCTATTCATACCACCAGCATAAGTTAGCACCTCCTTGGGAGGCAAATGCATCCTCTCACAGGGCATTACTGTGCCTGCCAGAAACCCTGTGTATGGTTGGAGTTACTACACAAATGCAAAAAGAAAAAGAAATAAAAGGAGGATAAAAAAAATAAAAGAGAAAAAAGAAGGAAAAAAGCCTCCATCAGGATAATTGCACACAGCCAAGGACACAATAGACCAGAGAACACTGGATTTTACCGTTATAAATCACCTTTCAATCCAGGGTCTTAAAGCGCTTTGCAAACATTAAATCACAAATCCCTTCTGAGTTAGACAAGTATTATCCCTGTTTCACAAAGCGCCTGAATCACAGGTGCGACGGCAGCTCTCACCATCCTGCAGCCAGACAGGAATCAGGATCTGGGAGATCCCATCCCCATCGGTCCACGTGGCCTCTTCCTTCCCCACGACCCAGAGGATGGGGCACAGGAGATTGAAACAGCAAAAAGCCCGTAACAGCTCAATGAGTTTGAGCTTGGCTGCCCAAGGGAAGGGACAACGTGCTACACATCTCCTCTAACTACCTTCCCCGCTCCCATAACTCCCACTCCCCGCTCGTTTCCATCACGGCGCTAATTATTGACCTCTAGAACTGCCTGAGGTCGCCTTCGACCAACTGAACCAAACCAAAGGGCCTTCTGCTTGAGCAGAAATTGGATTTCCAGCTCAGCTCTTTATTGCTCACAACCAGTTTGCTGCCAGGTTTGAAGAGAGGCTGTTGGAAAAGCAGATTCTTCCCTCATTCTTTAAAGAGAGGGACATCGCTCCTGTTCTCCACCCCATTGCCTGCTCTTCAGACCACTGATGCTCCAGCAGAAGCATTCTCGTCCTGCTTTTAAACACCCATCTGGAGGTGAACAGCTTCGTGTCAGGCCTCTAAAATCACAAGCAAATGTGTTCTTAGCAAGCCCCTGCTAACCAAACCAACCTCAGTGGGTTCACTGAGGCTTCATGCTCCTCTTCAAGAAGCCAGACAACATGATCCATTCCTTCCTTGGTCTGGCAAGGGGATCCAAACCCAGCTCGGTAACTCAGGTGGAACCACATACACCACAGCACCCTCCTCTCCATGTCATCTCCAGGCTTGCAGGGAGGTGTTTAAAGTGCAGATTTGCAAAGCCAGGTCCAGCAAACAAGCTGTAATCAACCTCCTTTAGCAAGAGGAGGGAGCTTCAGGGAAATGCAAGACCTTCATGGATGGCTGATGGGACTCAGGAGCCCCAAGAGCCTCAGCACCCAACGCAAACTTTGCACAATTCTTCATTTGGGTCTTGTGGGGTCCAAAAAGCCCAAGAGCGTGGTGACCAGGCACAGCTGAGACCAAACTCGCTCTCCAGCTTCCTCTGCCATACTAAATCCTTCACATGTTGAGATGACCTCTTTATATTTTTAATTAAAGAGGTTTCTGCTGCATTTTGAATGGTTGCAGTAGCACGAGCATGTGTCCAAGGGATCAGACAGGCTGTTTTGGGGCGAAAACAGTGGCCCATGTGAGCTCCTGGAGGAGACAGACCCGGGAAGGGGCAGAGCAGCATGGAGGACGCACAACAAGGATGAAGGGTAAGAAGAAATTACTTCTCTCCAAACAGTGAGAAGTAACATCCCCCCACAGCCTGCAAGAGCAAAGGACAGAGAGAAAGGAAAAGCAAACTGCACCAAGGTGCGTCCTGCTAGGTATCCAATTAATGGCAGCTTAATTAAACTAGAAGACAAGAGGAGCAGCCAGGACTGCGGTCAAGAGGAGCCACCACCACCACCCTTCCCACTGGGGACTTTTTCCCCCTTTAACAGCGGTGCCCATCGGCCCAGCTCCAGCCTCCCAGAGAGGACGCGGGTCCCTCTGCAAACAGCTCAGAAACAGCTTGCAAAGCACGGCACTCCCCTCAAGATTTTGCACCTGCTGCAAGATGAAGATAAATTCAAAGCCACTGGTGTAAACACTCTGCAAACAGCCCCTCCAAACGCACCGTGTCTCCTTTGAAGTATCATTTCCTCCTGCAGTTAATCACTCTCTGCTTTGTACACTTTCCCTTGCCCACCTAAAGGACAAGAGGGGAGAAAAAACTCAAGAAAACTCTGAGCTCGTTCCTTTTAATATTGACAGTGCTGCCTAAATTTAAGGAGAAAAAAAAAAAAGCATGTTCAGAACACATATGGATTTACGAGCAACACAAATATCCCGCACGCTTGGTAATATGATGTTTCTAAATCAGGCTCATGAATACATGCTTGGGAGATTACTCTATAAAAAAAAATAAACTTTAATTACTCCATCTTTATCAGCACACAGCCCATGGTGTTAGCCATATGTGGGTGTTAAACGCCAAGTGCTTTGCAATCTTCCCCACCCCCCGGAGATAATAGCATAATACAGAATGTTTCGCGGCTACTCAGATATTAAAATGTATTTCTATCACCCGAGGAACACGGGGATGGGGAAACCGAGCGGGATAACAGCGAGTGCCTGAACTGCTTAGCAACGCTTGGCGCAGCCGCATGTAAAAGCGCACGGGATGGGGCGAGCAGCTCCCCCAGCACCCCCGGGAGCAGCAAATCCCCCCCCACAGCCCGTCCCGCATCCCCACACCGCTCCCAACACACCGAGGCTGCCAGCGGGTCAGAGGAGCCGGGCGCTCCTAATGATGCTGCTTTATGTTCTGGCAGAAGCTCATTAATACAGCACAACAGCGTTTCCAGGACACTCTCGCACGCGGAAACATCTCAAGGTGGTTTTACAAGCAGGCGATCATGTCAAATCAAATCAAACGCCAATTAAGACGAGCAGCGGTGTTGGCCACGGAGCGGCCCCGTGCTGGGGAGCAGCGCTGCCCGTCCACCCCCCCTGCCCTGGCACCTTGGGGTGGTCCCGCTTTCTCCAGCACACCAGACACATGGGATGGGATGGGATGGGATGGGATAGAACATCCTCCTTCCAGCCAGACACAGCTCTCCCGCCCCATGGTCTTCACCAAGCCGTCATGGACCACCCTGCCCCAGTGCTGCTTCCCTCAGAAGGGGATCATAGAATCATTTAAGATCTTCAAGTCCAGCTACAGCCTAACATTAAGCCACGTTCCTAAGAACGTCATCTCTGCCTCTTTTAAACCCCTCCAGGGATGGTGACTCTACCATTTCCCTGAGCAGCCTGTTCCAGTGCTTCACAACCCTTTCTGTTAAGAAATGTTTCCTAATATCCAATATATGGATGTTGAGGCAACAACCCCCCCCGACAGCATCTGAGCAGCAGGGTGAGAGCAGGAGCAGGCGGTTCATTGCACGCCCTCTCTATAAAACCCGGGCTCAGCTTCTCTTTGAGCTGGCATCTTCTCCATCCCCACCTTGGACAAAGCCCACGGGAAGGTGCTCACATCTCCAGCCTGGATCCGGGTCAGGGTTTGGGCACAGGGCTGTCCCCAGGTTCATGGCAAGAACAGCGATCAGCCCCAAAGTGGTGGCTTTGCTCCCCCTTGTGCTGGAGGACACCCCTGGGGGGACCCCTCTCCCCTCCAAGAAGGCAGAGAGGGCGCAAACAAGAAGGGACAGAGGGGAGGAGAGGAGGAATGACGGCTGCGTTGTGCAGCAGCAGGGTGACACCAGACACCTCTGGATTTATAGAGGATTTGATCTTGCTAAGCACACGGCGAATCAGATTAATACTATTAACATTTATGAATTACCTACTAGCAATTAGCCGAGCTGTCCTGCAGTCCAGCAGCAAAGGCAGCCCTGGGGCGGGGGTGAGGAGGATGCTGAGGGACGGCACGGCCACCACGGGGACGTCAGGGACCGGCTGCTAGAGCCCATGGCAAGGACAAGGAGATGCCATCAGCAAATTTCAGTCATGAGGAGGAGGAAGAACAGGAAAAGCAGAGGGAAAGGAAAAGCCCCAAAAGGCAAGGAGAGGGCAGATGGAGGGTGAAATGGAGAAAGCCGAGGTGGCACAGGTGGACATGCTGGTCTTTGCCGACCCACCAACTCCATCACCACTGAGGTCACCACTCCAGCTCCATCACATCCAGCCCCATCACCACCAACCCCGTCACCACCTTGAGCAGGTTCTCCTACATGCACATCCTAGATCTCCCCCGGCACAGCCAAGGGGGAAGAATTTATGCAAACCAAATTTGCTCTCCTGGCTCTGACACATATTTTTTTTTTCATTTCTCTGGGCATGGACAATTAAAATCAATGAAGTCAGTTTTGCTTTCATGTTCTCAGTGCTGAATCGGTTGAGATAAAATCACATTAAAGACACAGTTACACATTCAAGGCAGAGATTGCCTGCGCTGGAATCTTCTTTCATGCAAACCAATGAAAACAGTTCTCCTGGAATCAAGGCCTGATTTTTTTTTTTTTTGTTTTAAACTCCAATTGAGTCCCAATTTTACAATATACAAACACAAAGGCAAATCTAAGTGGAAGGCTTCATTTTAGAGGAGGAGGAAAAGCAATTTTCAACACAGTGTAACGAAAACATTATTCCTACAGGAAAAAAGAGAGAAAAAAAGTAATCATTATCTATGAAACAGCTCATGTTGAGTCAGCCCGGGGAGGATTGTGCTCAGCAAGCGAAGGGCTGGTCAGATGGCTGAATTGATTTTGGAGATGGCAAGGGAGAGGTGATGGAGCCCAGGCTGACAGGGGGGTCAGGACCCAGCAGGAGATGTCCCAGCATCCGGTGAGCTGCCCATCGCAGCTGGACCACCGTGCTGCCCATCCAACATACCAAAACCATCTTTCCCCTCCCTCTGTTACGTTTGGAATGGATGCAGGGTGGGAACAAAAACCTCTGCTCTCCAACAGCTCCCCAGGGCTGGGGCACGTCCCCTCCGTGCCTCAGTTTCCCCTGCAGCCAAGCACGGCGCAAAGTGAGCTTCCCCAGCGCAGCGTGACGTCCGCCACCCTCTGCCTCCTCCCTTCTCTTCCCCCTGCTCCAGCCAGGGGACAAATCCACCGCGTCACGGGCACATCAAACATCGGTGCTGAAACACATCTTAATTTTCCAGCCGGCCCCAACCCTCGCCCGCATCCAGCACCGTGTTTATGTTCCACTTCCCGGGAAACAAGAGACTCGTTACCATGCGGAGGGCGACAGCAGAGCGATTAGTGAAATTTGTTACCCACATGCTCTGAACAAAATTAAATTAAAAGTGCTGCTTTGCTGTCAAGATAAGGGCCAAGCCGGAGAGATAATTTTTCACTCTCAAACACTCAATTACTCGCTGAGGCTGTATCAGATACAATCAAAATAAATAAATAAATAAACAGAAAGACCCACACTGCCTCCAGGAACAGATGTAAAAGCCGTTATCTCTAGCGCAGTCCGGGGAAGTTAAAGAGCCTGCGGTTGCCGCAGCACCGCGACCGCTTTAATTGCGAATCCCTCTGCTCCCCAGCTCACGCTTTGCAACCAGGTTCCAAGCAGTGGCTCCTTTCCCCAAAACCTCCGTATCCCACAAATGTACCCAGGCATGGGCAGGAGCACATGTGCACCCGCACACCTACAGCACCGGGGACTTACAGGACCAAAGCGTCTGCTGGAGCAAGCCCAGCCCAGCCGGGGTCTAACGGGGATGGAGAGGGCTGCTGGGGGGGGTTGATGTGCTGATGCGGTACCTGCTTGCTCCGTGAGCAAAATAAGCCATCATGCAAAAGCACCACGTTAGTTTGCTCGCTGGAAAAGCAGCACCCCCAGCAGAGCTTTTAAAAGCCAGGAAAAGTTGGGAAGTAACAGCATCACCCATCGGCACCACCGACTTGTATTGTGAAAGCATCCCATCCTCAGAGATCTGGCGGTGTCCAGGTGACATGGGGACCCTGGTTATCCCCTCTGGCGTGTTCCTCCCTGGCCTCACAGAGAGCAGCACGTACCCCGAACCACCCGAGCGCGCACCAGACACCAGCACAATCCTGTCCGTCTGTCCCTGCAGCGAGCGGCTGTGTGTCCCCTTCCCAGGGAAGCTGAGGCACAGCTGGACTGACCGCGTGAGGGGACAGGCAGCAGCTGAGCCAACGCAGGGCTGCCAGTGCCAGCGAGGAAGAACACTCCGCAAGGACAGACAGACAGCACGAGGTATGGACAGGCCCATTACTCCCCCTTACTAGTGTAAGCAACCCAAACCATGTTTGCTTTAGCACCTTTCGTCTCCCATTTGATTTGCTGACGGCATCTCCCCCAGTCTGAAGGCATGGTGAGCTGAACCCGGGGGGAAAACTCCCTGAGGACCACGGCAAAGACAGAGACAGGGCGATGTGCTGCCCACAGCGTTCACTCAGCCCTGGTGGGGCCAGGGGTACCGCCAGAGTGCAGAGAACGGTACCCAAATTTCATTCTGCATTCCGTTTAGTTCCTCGTGAAATAATAAGTGTCTCCTGCCTCCGGAGACAGGAGAGGATCAAAGCGAAGCTTCCTCATATGTAACAGACTCCGAATACCTAATATTCCCTTATAAAAGGCCTTGTTTTAAACACCAAATACAGAGGCAGATCAAAGCTCAGCTTCTCATTTCTCTAACAGCCCTCAGAAGGCTCCGCCAGCCA
The DNA here is from genome assembly GCA_013399365.1 of Pampusana beccarii. Classification (NCBI taxonomy): domain Eukaryota; kingdom Metazoa; phylum Chordata; class Aves; order Columbiformes; family Columbidae; genus Pampusana; species Pampusana beccarii. The sequence goes on from VWYH01001909.1 coordinate 242,725, forward strand.
GCGAGGCACGCTCATGCGCGCACACACGCGCGGCTGACACCAATCCAAGGAACATAATTGGACTCTGCTAACTTGTCTAAACCATCACCGTGTGCTATAAAACAGCTGGGTGCCTTGTTCACGGAGACCTCAGCCGAGGAGCATCCCAAAACCATGTCCTCCCTTCCCTGGGGTGCTGGGGATCTCTCCTGGGATGGGAAGGCACCACCTGAACAAAAGCTGTGCCTGAAAACAGGGGGGGATATATTTCCCCATCCCTTTTCAACAGGCTGCAGAAGAGGTGAAGCTGACAGGGGTGAAGCCATCCAAAATTCAGCTGAGGACATCGGATGAGATCCCAGCTGGGTCTCCGTGCCAGGCGCCCTCCACATCTCAACCATCACCGTAATCCACAGCATCGCTTCGTGCTTGAACCCAGCGTTCCACTTCGTATCGGGGATTGCAGCAATATTCTGTACCTGACCATTCTGCCTGATACAGGGAGCAAAATCAACCCCAGGGGCTCAGCAGCAGCCTTGGGGACCCTCGGCAGGTCCCAGGGGCTCAGACATGGGGTCCCTGAGAGGTCCCAAGGGCTCAGACAACAGCCAGGCTGCAGGAGGGACCAGAGGATCTCCAGGATTCCAAGACAAACAGTGTTGCAACACCCAGCCCCTCGCAGGGTCTCTGCATGACACCATCACTTTCCCTGCCTCAGTTTCCCCGGAGCCAGGCGGCTGCACAGCATCTGCCCTGCAGACCCGATGCGATGCCAATTTGCTTTTCATTTATCCCGCAGAAGCCTCCTAGAAGGGCCTTTAAAAGAGCAGGAACATTTCTGTGTTACAGAGCAGCTGCTCCGGGACTCCCCAGAGGTGGGGGAGGCTCGTTAGACTCCCCGAGTCCTTGACGAGCTGGGCAGCACAGAGCATGGGGGCCAGCCCACCACTGCAGCGAGCCTGGCATGGCCTTGGAATTATGATAACGCTGCTTTTCTCCACCCCCACGCCTTCTCTCCATTTGAACAGCCATCGGGCAGGCGCTGCCTGCGACCTGTGGGGCTCGGTGCCGCAAATCAGACCTGGAGCTGAATATATTTTGCTGGGCAGGAGCCAAGCACCACCCCAGAGCAAGGGGATGGAGCAGGAGTGATGCACCATGCAAGCAAAGTTTGTGCACGAGGCTCTGCCTCCCTGGTTTGGCGGGGGGGGGGGGTTGCTACAAATATTTTCCTCTTGAACTCAGAGGGGGAGCTGAGTGAACACATCCCACGCTGCTCAGGAGAAGAGAGGAACTGAGTGAATATCAAAGCTTGGTCTTGGATGGGATGGGCAGCTGGGGATGTGGATTAGCATCTCCACAACACTGGCAGTTCTCTCTCGCAGAGCCTTTAGCACTGGTGAAAGGTGCAGTGACTGACAAGAGCCACAGCTGGCACAAGAGGTTCCCAGACCTCCCAGTTCTCCCAGGGGAGTGGGAAAGGGGAGAGCCAGCCCCCCCCAGCTGCAGAACCCTAGAGTGCACAAACCTGTTGCAAACAGGCTGCAAGAAAATCTCATTTCTGGAAAAACCTGTGCAATCAGAAATGAGGGTCAGCAGGAAGGAGCAAACCAACCATCCCCAGCTGAGGGTCCCTCCAGCCTCCCAGCACAGCTCCACGGGGCCCGACAGCCCCTCTTAGGACTTGTTTCACTTGCAAAAGCAGGATATTAAGTCCAAATTCCAGCTCCCTTGGGAGCGCACACCAGCCCTGCCGTCAGCACTGACATCCAGAGTAAAGCTCACACTGATGCACCAAAAGAAGAGAGTAAAGAGCTGGTGTGAGAGCATGGTCATGGTGAAGGAAAGGGACCCTGGCTGAAGCTGGGTGTGAACAGAGCCCTTCATGGCAGGAGCCACCTCCCCAGTGACACCAGTGACCAGCATTGCCCAAACCCCAGAGATGGGGCTGAGCCTGACATCAGACAAGGACCAATGCTCCACGGGAAAGTCTCTTCTGCATTATTTCTTACTCTCCCCGCCTCGTAACTTCTCTGGAGACTTTCCAAAGACAAGGGAACATAAAGGGAAGGTGATCCCACAGACCTAGAAGCTGGGAAGATGTGTGGTGCAGTGTGCTGGGACCACAGAAGGTGATGCCTCATCTGTCCCTGCTTCTGTGGCCAAACTGGTCAGAGTTACTTCATGTATTCCAGCACTGAAAACCAGATATCGACGGGTCTGCTGCTTCTAAGCTACCAGAACAAGCTCTCCTTCACTCAACTTTTACCTACAGGAATGTCCCTCTAAAATATCTTGCCAAGACACTACAACATCTGCAGTCTTTCTTCTACAGGAGACAAATGAAGCCCATGACCACTTAACCAGCCGACTTCAACAAAGCTCGAAATAAAGCTGATCCTACGCATCACCTAAGTGGAAACTTCCCATCGCATCGGCTGGGATCAATGCCTCGACAGTATCAGTAATTAGGCTCAATCCTGCAAAACCTAATCCAAGAACAGAAACCCCGAGGAACTTCTCTCCTTGGACCTGATAACTACTTCACAGCACCTGCAATGACACACAACCATGGCAAAATCAATACGGGAACATCATTGCAAGAATTAACTGTATCTGACGATGCATCCTTCTCTATTAGAGTTATGATCTCGTCCAATTATGGATCTTTGCTGAGCTTGTAATTATGAGTTTGGTACTGTGACTTCCCACTAAGCTATTGCTTTCCTTCCACGAGGGAGAGAAGAGTCAATGAAAGGATAATGGAAAATTCCTTTCAAGGACGCAGTGATGGCAAAAATTAGCTAGACAGGAGGGGGAATACAATGGGGACTTTATGCAAGACAATTCCCTCGGTTTGCCACCACCGAACACGAACAAACCAGGTTCTCGCAGCATCACTCAAATGCTAACGTAGATCTAACAGCCAGCTCTGTGCAGCCGCGTGAGGCAGCTCTTCCTCCCAAATTCCCTTCAAACCCGGCCATCAAAGCAGCCAGGTGAACAACAGCTTATTCAAAAGAAAAGAAAGGAATTCTTCCCGTTTATCTATTCCTTTATATTTGCCCTACAAGGAGGCTTAAACAAACAACCCAAAGCCAACGTTTATGTCAATAAGAATATCTTTGTACCCGGTGTACAGCAGGAGCCCGTTTTGAGAGATTGACAGAACACTTGACCATGCGGGGAACGGCGTCAAACAGCGCGAAAGCAAAGATTTATCTGCTTTTCATTAAAACACAGTTTTCCACACCTTGCTCACACACCATCTCTCCTTTCTCTTGTGGTAGCTGAAAAAACCCAAACTTCAGCAACTTGTCCAAAGTACACGAGGACTTTCACCCAGCCCAGTATTTCAGAATAAGTTACTGAAAAAAAATTACTTCAGCACATGGGAAAATTTCCCCCTGTGCCACCAACTTATTGGGACCCATTTTTGCTTCTGTTTGTAATACGATCAATTTCTTCCTTCTCTTGCAAATTGTTTTCTCCTTAACACAGCTACGTCTGTACTGCAAACAGGTAACTTTAACCCACAAATTCTCCCCCTGCTTGTCATCAAAAGCTCATTTGAAACTCGGTGAGAATTTCTGATGGTTCTAAAACACACGGAAAAGTGAAAAAAAAAAACCAAACCCAGAATGCCCTGCTTTCAGCAGGAACAAATGCAATACACCCCTGTGCATCTGTGTGTTTATTCCCACATGCAATCATCAAGCTGATCAGAGGTGTTGAGGTAATTTCACATTCAAATAAACACGTTGTGAGCATTTATCGGAACGTCTAATCATTGAAACAAATGGGGCCGCGTTTGCCACGGCGGGCGCAGACATCTCTCGGCGCGCTGCGCCCTGCCAATGCCGCCTTAACACACGAAACAAATGGAGGGAACAGACCCACCGTGCAATTTCTAAATTGCTTCCCAACGTAGTTATTTCCTGACAGCGATTTTTCAAACGCAGCAGCAAGGATCACCCTGGCATCCACCAAAGAGCTCGGTCCGAGGGTCCTGAACAAAAACGATCCAGCGTGATGTGACCGGAGGAAACGCAGACGCTAATTTCAAACTGCAGATGGTATTTCAGTTTCTCAGCTCCTCTAACTCACAAAAAAGCCTGAAGGGATGCCGGTCTACAAATCCCTGCCCCAGCCCTCATTTTGAATTTGTTCCTTTTAATTGCCTTTGTGTTGAGAGGAAGGCTTGGAAATTTCCATCCGATAGATGCTTTGCATGGGAAATAAAGGGCAGAAAACAGGAGTTTGGTGCAACAAACTGCCAAGGTGACCATCCCCAAGAACTGCACTGGTGCCAGCACAACAACAGACATGTGTAATGTAAATGATACCAGAAACCATCAAAGAAACCCAGAACCTCAGCAACATCACTGCTTATGGCTCCTGCACGGTGCTGCATCACGCAAACAGCACATCTGGGGATGTCCTCACCACTACAGACTGGTGTCACAGTCCTTACCTGGACTCACACGGCATCAGACAGCATCACCCATGGAAACAGTCAAGGTGCTCAACCAGTTTTTTTCCCCTTACACCCACGTGCATCAGCAGCCCCTATATCATGTTGTACCTTTGCTTCGTCTCCGGCTCCGATACTGCTCGGTGTAGAAGGTCAGCTGGGTTTCATCGTCCGCCTCTGAGCCAGAATTTCCTTTGGCACGTCCGAACCCGATCCCACCTGTGGGCAACAGAGAGGACAAAATCAGCGCTGCCAGCTGGGATGGGTCCTGGGCAGAGGTGATGGATTTGGCCGACATCCACCACTCCTGGCCAAGGGGCTCTGCTGCAAAAACACGGGACTTTTGCCACTCGTGATTTCACCGGTTCCTCATTGCCCTCATCGGGATTCAAGACCTCATGGTGCCAATTGCAATGTGAATGTAAGAAGATGCTTTCTGTCCCCAGCAATGTATTTTACAAATGCATTACAACGTATTTACGAAGAAAACCACTGAATGGAGAAGCTGCTCTCCCAAAAGACACCTATGTGGTGAAGTACAGTGAGTTTTAGGTGTTTGCTTCAAAGCAAGCCCAGCAGAGACAAGCAGAACAGAGGGAATCCAGCACTCAGTGAGGAGGGGGGCACTCAGGACCCCACTGCCTGGTGAGGGTCCATCTTCCCTCCCTCAGCACCCAGTTTGGCCCATCTGCTCCCCCAGCTCACTGCGACAGCCAGCAGCATCCATCCCTGCAGCAGCTGGTACCGACAGCCATGGCCAGGACCAGGGCTGGTCCCCAGTTTATCCAGCATCTCCCTCCCGGAGCTGGAACTGGTGTGGGATGCTGGAGCTGGTGCAGGATGCTGGAGTAGCTGCCAGACCCACCAAGGAGTGATGGATGCTTAAAAAGCAACATAGACTCTAACTGGCAGAAGTTCTTCAATCCTTGCAGAGTTTAAACCAAAGAGGCCTCTGGGGGTTGACAGTGGCCCTTTAAACTGCCATTAAAATATTTTACTGTTTTTAAAAAATCCTTTATTCTAGGCAGAAGTACAATTCCCCCACTTCTTGGCAGGAGAACAGAAAACGAGCAGTGCCTTCTGCCCTCTGAAATCCTTAATCACCACGATGAGAGGCGGCTGGCAGGAGCCGCAGGGACGCCGGGAGCTCGGCACGTGGCTCCTGCCCTGTCCGTGCCCTGACCTGTCCCTGCAGCACCTCTGGGGGGGTCTCAATGCGGGGGTAGGAAAAGGCTCCACCAGCTACTTTCCTCCTGAAAACAGCAGGAGGGGTCAGGGCATGCACACAGCAATGTTTAGTGCTTGGGGTCTTTGGGGGGGGTTATAGACTCGCAACCCCAAACCACAACCCACCATCAGCCCCTCTTCGGACCCCCGTATCGCAGCAAACATGCAACTTCAGCATACAGCCAGGGATTGGGGTTTGGAAGGGCACAGCCCAGCGGTAAAACCAATAAAGCTTATTCACATCAGCAAGGAAAATCTTAATTAACCCGCGCTTCTAACACAGGCCCTTGGGCAACCAGCCAGGGCAGCAGCTCTGCAGCATGTCCCGTGTCCTGCCGAGCAGAGAACACCAGGGATGGGACAGACACCAGCTACGGGAGGGTTTTCTCCCGGAGCTCAGCAGAGCCAGCTCCTCTGACCACACAGGCAGCGCAATCGGGGCTGTTCAGCCTGAAGAACAGGAGCTGAGGGGAGACCTTCTGATCTCTGAACTGCCTGAAAGGAGCTTGGAGCCAGGGGGGTCAGGCTCTGCTCCCCAGGAACAAGCGCCAGGAGCAGAGGAAACGGCCTCGAGTTGCCCAGGGGAGGTTGAGGTTGGATCCTGGGAACAATTTCTTCCCCAAAGGGCTGTGGGGCATTGGAACAGGCTGCCCAGGGCAGTGCTGGAGTCACCATCCCTGGAGGGGTTGGCCAGACGGAGGTGAGGTTCTCAGAGACACGGGTCAGCACCAGGGTTGGGTTAATGGCTGGTTGATCTTGAGGGTCTTTTCCAACCAAAACGATTCTGTGATTCTATCACATTGTCCCTCTCCCACCTTCCCATGAGCCAGACCTGCTGGCTTTTGGGCAGGCAGGTGGCTGGGGGTGGACAGAAGCAGCGATCTCCAGAGTTCGCTCCCCTCTCGCACCGTGCTGACGTGACCGGGCAGCAGCTGCTCCACCAGCCACCATCCCAGCCCCCTCCGGCCGCTCCGCGTTTGTGTGCTGGCTGCGTCTGGGTGATGGATGGCGCTGACATGTTAAATTACTCAGGCTGGATGTCTTCGGAGAGCTGGTGACAGCGATATTGCATTTTCTGATTACCCAGCACTGCGCGGGACGTACGAATACAGGAGTCGGGAGACCCAGCGCAGGTTCCCAGCCCACAGCGGAAACGTCTCCTCTGACCCAACACGCGGTGGCAGAGGTCAGCATGGAAACACGAGTCCAGGCAGAGAAACGGCTGCGAGGGATGCGCTTTTAGCCCTTCACGCTACAGAGGATGCCAGAACGCATCTTGGCAGTGGTTTTGGGGGTCCCAAAGGCCAGCTGAGTCAGCCTGTCGGATGCAGGAGTGCGAATCCTTGCCTGATCTTACCGTGAGCCTGATTTCATGTTTAACTTGCCCAAAATCTTGCCAAAGCATCTCTGTGAGATGCTCACACTTGGGGCAATGCCTCCTGCACCAGCTCCACCGGCCAGCCTTGGTGACAGGTTACTCACCAGGGCACAGCAATGAGGATGCTCATGGTGAGGATGAGGATGCCCACAGCAAAGAGAACCCACGTGCAGCTACCGATGAGGATGAACAGCGAGACCACCCCAATAAAGCCAAGCAGGCCTGCCTGGTCAGTGCTCCTTTCCTCTTTAAAAAGAGGGAGAAAACCACCAAGTAACAGAAAAAAAAGATTCTAATTGCCACAACCGATTACAAAGCAGAATAAGATGCTTAAAGAGAGAGGACAGGGAAACAGCAGCTTCACAGCACTGGATACACATAACACACATGCAATCCTCTGCAGTGACTCCCCCAGGGAGCTACACGCCCTTTACACTCAGTTTACTCCTGGTATTTAAAAAAGCAAAGCTCCCCTTCCTCATCCGCACCCCCCATGGGGACGAGGAGGGGGAGCTCAAGGAAGATGCTCTTGCCTCTAATCCTGTTTGCAGATTTACAAGCTCGTTAATCCGTTCAAATAGATCGCAGCTCAGCCACGTGCTGGGGTAGGGTGCTGGTTTTGAGCCCAGCACTAATTTAGCTGGGAGCAAGGGCGGGGTGCCAAGGCAAACACCTCTCGCTATGCTGTAATTAAAGATGGTAGAGTTAATGCTGAATAGGGACTAAAGAAATAAAATTCAGGAATTAGAGGCTCTGTGATCCCCAAAGACTTCCCCTTAGCTAAAGCCATGTGTATTTTTTAAAGGTGCATTTCCATCATTTAAAAATTAAAAACAAACCTGACATTTTAAATGCCTCCCCCAAAGCCAGAAAGTTACCGAGCTTCTCAGCAAAGCAAAACGGATGCAAAAACAAATCAACACAGAGCTAAAATAAAGAAATAGGTAATGGAAGCTTTTGGGATAGCTCTTGTCTGAGGTCAGACTGATGCTCCAAGCTGAATGTTATAACAGAAGTGGCAGCTCGTATTTGTCCCCATGGTGCCACTCAGCGTGTCCATGTACCCCCCTATCCCACAGTCAATGCAAAGGGATTTTCTGCATCACACCCCTCCAGAAAAGGGCCAGACCCTGTACAACCACAGCATTAAAGACCCATGACCTCCCTGCTTGACTGTGTTTGGTTCTCTCCACGTCCACACTCGCTTGCCCTGTGCACAACAGTCTGCTGGGTGCTCAACAAACCCATTTGTTCCCATTAAATCCCAGTAAAAACCAGATGAGGAGTTCCCCTCCCCATCCTCCCAGCAAGGTCCGTGCACCAAGGGCTGGCCAGGCAATGCAGAGCTATACAATCAGCTAAGTGGAAATTTTCAGTTTAATTAAATTTACCCCCAAAAGAGCACCAGTCAACTGAAAAAAAACAAATGTGGCCAGAGAATGGTAAATCAGATGCAATTTTAGGGAGGGGAAAAAAAAAATACAATAAACCAACATGCAAACATTTTACTTTTAAATCTATCCAGCCAACAACAACAACAAGGGAAAAAGACCAAAAAGCCCTTTGAAAAATGAAGCATTCTGCTCTGGTTTGTCGTTGCAGCAGGGACACATACACACCGGCTTTGGCCAACAAAAATTCTTCCTCCTCACTGATCTTCCCTTTTCCTTCTGCCTACACCTGAAAATCCCACACCGGGATGGGTGGTTCAACAACCAGGTGATGGCCCAACGGCTCCCAACACAGAAAACTGGGGTCACACTGATCCCAGCCTTCGCACAGCTGCAAAGGGTTTTATTTTCACACCAAGGACCAACCCAAGGAGCTGGATGTGATGCTTCGACTCGAATGAGGCAAAGGCTGAAGTCCAAAACAGCCTCACCAGCAAAATGTGATGCTCCATGAGGGATGGACAAATGGGTGAGGTGGAACAAAAAGCAAAGCAGGGACCACGAAGGGACCACAAAGCAGCCGAGCTGAGGCTCCTCTCCCTGGGGTAACTTTGGGTGAGTTATAGCACAGCCAAGACCTCCAAAACACAAGAATTCTCAGCCCTGACCGACAGCAGACCCCAGCTCAGGCAGAAGGACCTAATAATGGCTCATTTATCCTCAAAGCCAGGGTGCTTTTAAAGACCTGCCCCAGGAGAGGGCACCAGACCCCCTCTCTGCACAAACCAACCACCCTCAAAGGCTCCAGCATCCCACCCAGCCCCTGCGGTGGGTGCACCGGCTACTCCATCGGCCAAACCTGCATCCTCGCTCCCTCGGGCATCACTTCCCAGTTTAAGCCCCGCTCCCACCCATTCGGGTTGGGATGCTCCAGGTACCAGCCTGGCTGCGTTTTGGGAAGCGGTAAATCCAGACCTTCTGGGATGCGGCATCCTTCCCAGCCCTCAACAGAGACATCCTCCTTCCAGCCCTCCCCTCCCGCACCTCGGCTCTTCTCATCCTCCCTCACCCTCTATTATTCATAAACTCTAAATGCGCTTCACTGGATAAAAGTGTTTGGGGAGAAAGTTTGTATGAAAAAGGCATTAGACAAAATAAAGTTATACGGTACTGTAAATGGACAGGGTGGTGTGTGGTTTGTGGTGTTTTTTTTTTTAAGTCGATCTTCTAAGCAATATACGACCTTTCCCAGAGCTGCTAGAAACACTTAGTGCAGAATCAGATTTAATGACAGGCAATAGGCAGCAGTTTAAACACACTTAGTACGGGGAAGCGAAGCAAAGCTTATCCCAGATTTGGTTTTGTTGGGCTGGGGCAGTGGCTTGTTCAGTTTCTGGTTTGGTTTATCCCATGCAGGATAGTGGGAGCCTTTCCATAAAGGAGAAAATCCTTTTGCTGTGCACGGTTCCTGCAGGGAGAGTGCTCCAGCTGTAGGGCTCTGGTGAGGTTAAACATTAATTAAATCGAACCACGAGAAAATAATTACACACATGCATCCGTCAGGCTGACTTGTCACTACCCAGTAACAAAGTTGGATGCAAACTCCATCAGTGGAACTGTCACATGGCTGTTAGGAGGAAATAAATGCATCCCAAATGGATAATTTCATTTAGGAGGAGGGGAAAAAAAAAAGTCCCACGGATTGCAAAGGATTAATGAGGCGAAGGGTTTATGTTTGCAATTGGATGTAAAATGCAAACATCGCGAGTTGTGATATCATCGTTTAACCTTAATGTTCGATAGCACTCCAACCGCTCGCCCGCCGGAGGGACAATTAACTGCGGGCTGTAAAAACAAAACCTCCGACACGGGAGAGGAGCGGGGAGAGGCACGGATAGGGCCTCAGCACCACGGCTTTCACAAGCAAAATGTAATTTCAACTAAAAGGAGATGAGGACAAGATGGGGCTGTGGGGAGCGAGATGGCCACTGGAGATGCTGGAGCTAGCTTGCTTTTGGGGGGCTGCTCACTCATTTCTCATAATTAAGACCTGAAAATATTTTTCTAGGGGGTGTGAGCGAGGGGCCCTGTAAGCAGAGACACTTGAAGGAGAAATGCCTCGCTGAGCACCATGAGCGGTTTGCCAAGCAGAGGAGAAATTCAGCTCCCCACCCCAAGCAGAGATGTTGGGCACGAGCTGGTCTCCAACCCTCATAGGGAGCAAACAAAAGCCTGGGCAGAAATGCAGGGTAATGAAGGGCTCTCTTGTCCTGGTGCCCACTGACTGTTCCCACTGATGGGCAGGAGGATCCTGGGGGATGGTGGTGATGGGGTGAGGGTGGGGAAGATCTCCTCCTGCTTTATGGGATACTCTGGCATGGTGCAAACCAAGATTTTCAGGGAGGCGGGGGACCTCCAGCCTGGGGAGGTGGGAGATGGAGGGTACACGTCCCTAGAGATGGGGGACAAGCCGGGTTGGTTTGGGGTCACACTCTGTCCCCATGCAGCCAGAGGCTCTGCCTGCAGCCGGGCATCGTGTCTCCTCTAAACTGGGCTATGAGGATTAATCGACTTACTCCATTAGTGACCAGAAAACCTCTTGCCTTCAGGTGATTTAAAAGTGAAATAAAAACATGAAAAAAAAAAATGAGGCGGGAGCAGGGAGTCAGGGAACTTCATCAAGGCAGTCGCTGTGGACCTCAGAGCACCCACACACATGCACAATCCAGATATACGTATTTGAATAACTACTAGAAAACAAACCAAATAATTTAAACCAGTTAAGGAGTCAGAACATTTTCTTCACACTAAATGAATAATTTATGGGCAGAGCTATAATAAAAAAAGCCCTCTCCAGGCCTGTATTGCAGGAAAATGTATCCAGAATAAAAGATCGCATTTCAGACTCATAAATAAATGAAAAACAAAACCAACAGTAAACAGAGAGAGAAAAGTATTTCCTTCCCGGTTCCTGGCACTGCCACAGAGACCCACAGCGTGCTGGGTGGACCGAGGCCAAGGGACCCCCTGCCCATCAGCCCTGGAGGGACCCTGACGCCTCCCCCTCAGCTGGAAATCTGGACCCAAACCCTCCGCAGACCCTCGACACTCACCGCTTAACCCTCAGCCATTACCGATTTAAGCAGTAACAGCAATAGGAGGAGGTAGTTTCCCTTCCTGAAACACAACACAAGGACCGTTCCTTCTCCCGGGGCTGCTCCAGCCAAACTCCTCCGGTTGCCCCGGTGCAGGTGACAATGGCCATCATGGCTACAAATAAAACCCGGGATCCCTCCAGCTCACTTTTGCACAGCGCAGCCTTTAGAGCCGCGAAACGCTGCTCCCACCCTCTGCGAGGCCCTAAAAAAATAGCCCAAAAAACCCCAAGCACTGGGAAAGTGCAATGAAGAGAGGTCTCAGTGATGCGAGTTACACCCAAAACGAACTTCACCCCTTCCTCCGATATAAAAACTTGCCAAAAAACTGCGTTTCCCTCCCACCAAACCTCAGTTAGCCAGGACAGCTGGCAGGGACCCTCAATGAACCCCCAGGGGGACACATTCCCCAGCACCTCCCTCAGATCACCCAGAGGATGCTGATGGGGGTTTGTCCCTCTTCACCCCATCACAGCAGAGCTCTGGCACCCCCATGCTCAGCAGCGAGGGTGAGGAGCTCCTGCCTTCATCCCCAGCCAAACCCAGCGCACAACCTACCTCGGGGCCGGCTGCGGCGCTTCCGCCTCCCCATGGACGTGCTGCGCAGCGCGGGCTGGAGCTGCCCGATCTCGATGGGCGTGTTGGTGCGGAAGCTCTCCTTGAACTTCTGCATCAGGGACTCCACCGTCTCCTGCGTCACCTCGGGAGCTGCAACACCGGCAAAGGGACCGCGGTTAAGAGAGGACCGGGCCACCACGTCCCCACTGCCCAAACAACATTCCCCCCCAGCAAAGAACAGTGTGAGCTGGAGGAGAGTCCTGGGCAGGAGCTTGGCCAAGAACCCTCGATGTCACCCACGGGGACCCATCCAGAACTTTCCAAGTGTTACCAAAGCCACAGAGCTTAAAAAATGGAGTTTACAGAAATTGCATTTTTCACTCTGCTTTCCAGCATTTTGGATTATTCCCTGCCTCTTCCCCCAAGTGCACATGGAAGTATCTTGCCCTTATCCAAGTTACAGCCTGAAGGGTTCAAAACACACATGAACCCCCAGACACTGAGCTGCCTTTGGGTTGAGTTTAACCACAGGAGCTCAGAGTTGTACCCCAGGCTTGGTAGGCTTTTAGGGGGCTTGGGTACCCTCTGCCAGGCAAGTTTGGGGTTACAGAGCGATGGGCAAGGCTGGGGTGGGACCAGGTCAAGGATGTACAGCCAGTCTGGGCAGGCTCTGAGATGCTGCACGAATCCCCAGGGTCTTCCAGGGGCTGCACCCACATGCTGGGCAGCAGCTCCTGAGCTCAGGAAACAGCTTTTTGCACCAAATCACAGCACGCCACAGCCAACTGATGTTTAAGCAACTCCCCTCCTTGCTCTCACATCCCCCCCTTATCCAAAAAAAACCCCCACCAAATCAGAATTGTCCTAAGAAACTCGCCACCCACCCACAAAACAGGTGGTTACGGGAGATCATGAAACCACTTACGAAGAGCAAAGATGAAATTCAGGATCAAAAGGTTTGTCCTCTGGCAGACCACGGAGGTCTCCCAGGTTTAACAAACAGCTTGGCCTCTGTCAGCTCCTTGAATAAACTCATTAGCAGAACATAACCTCTACCCTTGTCTCCACTTCGGGAGTCACCAAGTCCCCTTGATTAGCTCCCAAAGCTGACTCTGCCCGCAGCGTGTCCAAGTGGGGCTGGAAGGGACCACCGGCCCTACAGACACCCCACATCCCGCTCAGATAAGGGATAAGTGACCACCTTGGAGCTGCCCAGCCTGCCAGGGCGACGCATCACCCCACCACATCACCCCATCCAGAGACACATCGGATCTCTACGGAGCACCCGGTGAGCTCGGGATGCATAACCGCTCTAGATCATGGACTTCGCAGCATGTAGCAGGGGCCACTTCAGTGCAAAATGAGAAGGTGGCCATGCAGGATGAGGCATTTGTAATCCTAGACAAGGATTTAACTGCAACGGGGAGTCTGCAGCAGACTCCTCCAACAGCCACCCACGCTGCAGGGAGGGGAGCGCAGGCCGGCTGCTGTGCAGGCGCATCGGGAGAGGATCCACCGTGCCGGGCGATGGGGACACGAGGATCCAACCCGCTGCCTGCGTAAGCACCGAAGGTGGGAACCATTTCGGGAGAGCTCCGGAGAGAGGGTGGCCTAAGGGACCAGCTACGTTACATTTTCCAGTTATTCCACACCAGGAGCACCGAAGATCAAAGGCAGAGCTCCCCAAAGCCCTCTGCATTTACAGTAGGCACAGCCAGATCCTGCAGCATTGCAGAGGGGAGAAAAAGAGAATATCAAGAGCACGGAAAGGTCTCCAAAGAGCACCCAGCCCCACCCCGACAGCACAGATCCAGCTCCTCTCGCAGGGCTCTCCTGAGGTGCTGCGGAAGGATGCTGCGGCAGCACCAGCACGGCTCAGCATCTCCCCGTGTCTGCAGAGGGAAGTCCGTCCCCGCAGCTCCTTCACCCGGGAGCAAGCGTAGCGGGGCCTCCCCGCGAACAGATGGCAAGTTATTTGAACCCCGGGGCTGTGCGATATATAACGTGTGCAAGTGGAGCAGGGAGCTCGGGAACCGCGCGGCTGAGGCTTATTTACCGAAAGGAGGCCAGAAGGAGAGCGCGGGAGGGGAGGAGGAGGGGGCCATGCCGTCAGCCAGGGATGAAACGCAGCGAGGTCGCAGCTCTCTCATGGTCCCTGCTCGGCTGATGGGAGTAATCAGTGCCACAGTGATTGTCCCCATCTGGCCACCACGCTCAGCACATCCATCCAGGGGCATCTGCTCCTGCACTCGACAGTGGAGCAAATGCCAAAAGGTTGGGGGGGAGCATTGCTTTGGCGAGGAGAGGGTCCCTGCAGTTGCCAGTTATTTGTGGTGATGTTAGAAATACTTATTTTTCAGGAATGGGAGCAAAAAGCTAGTGCATCTGTCTGCTCCGTACAACTCGTGTGCGACAGTACATTGTTGGTCTCTCCGTTCCCCTGAGCTCAGGGGTTTCAGGCCAAGAAAGAAAGCAAGACAGAAAGAAAGCAAGACAGAAAGAAAGCAAGACAGAAAGAAAGCAAGACAGAAAGAAAGCAAGACAGAAAGAAAGCAAGACAGAAAGAAAGCAAGACAGAAAGAAAGCAAGACCACAAAAAAAACCACAAAAAAA